>RJWH01004951.1:66929-90469 GCA_004363575.1 Solenodon paradoxus | reverse complement strand
CCTTCCCTCTCTCCCTCCCCTCCCCACCCCTCCCATCATCCTCCCTCTCCCCACCCCCTTTTACAGTCCTGGAATCTGCTTCTTAAAGTGTCAGCACATCATCCGGGACTTCCCTGGTGTCCTACAGGTCAGGTCAGCCTCTCCCAGAACCAGGGACAAATGTCATGTTGCCTTGAGCTTTGTCTTTCTGTCTTATTCCTTGCTCTCTGATACTGTGTGGTTAGTTAGTACCTATCTGGGAGGCTGCTCTGAGCGGCCCCCATTCTCTTTCTGGTCCCACACTTCTGAGGCCTCATTTGTCTGTCTGGGACCCCTGACTCTGTCTCTCCTAAGTGACCTCTCATGCCTGATCCATGAAATTCCTTCCTCTGGGCCCAGGGGAAGCCTTGTCCTCTCCACACTCTTGCTCTGAGTTGCTGGAACCTTTCAGTCATCAGGGAACACTGGCTCCATCTATAGATATGATCTAAAATCATAGAAAAGCATTTGCAATTTTCGTGTCTCCCCCAAAATAGAATCAGTGCTGGACACAAGGAATTCACATTTAGAGGCCAGGGCCATGGATCACTTCCAGTATGCAGCTTCGACAATCACAAAGGGCACGATAATCAGCTGTCAGGAGGGGACAACATGGGGAAGAGAGGGGGCTTGGAGGTCGACCTGAAAGGTGGGTTTTCTCCTTGTCCAAATGCCATTGCCAGAACCCAGTCACGTGGTCCCCGGGGGCTACCGATCCATGCGGTGACTGTCTTTGCTACTGACCGGGTGTGCAGACCCCCAGCGGCTGTCTTCGCGTTTCCTCACTCAGTCACCTTTGACCTGGCTTGCAGAGGGTCCCTCATGCAGGCCACCTCCCTGCACCCGTCGCACATTGCTGACTATCTGCGCTTGTGCTGTGCCTGCCTCTGGTCTTGCCCAAGTCGCATGTCAAAATGGACCCCGTTGCAGCTTTTGGGACATGCGCCCCCACACAGCGCATGGCCCTCCCTTCACCGTGACCCCAGTGCTTGACTCGGCACACTTTGGGGTGGTTGGTTAACCAGCCACTCATCCACTGCTTTGTCCAGCGTCAGGATCACATTTCTCCTTCTCATCCCCAGGGAAGTCAAGATGCCCTGTGGAAATGCCCGTGTCCTGTGTCCGTGTGATGTCTGTCCCGCCAGCCTGCGGGCTGCACTGCACTGTCCCTTCCTCTTCCTGGGGAGTATGTGCGGGGCCCTTGGGGTTTCTGTTCCCACTTCTCCATTTCGCCATTAAAAAGTAACATGGAGGCTAAAATCAGACTTGGGGTCAATTGTCGTCATCTGAAAGCTTGAGCGTTCCCTTTTGTCACAGTTCCTCAAATATTACCTGAAAGGGATATTCTCTTACAGGTTCTTTCAGTGCCATCCTGACAGCGGGTCGGGGGGGCGGAGGCAGGATTCTGACTGGGCACAAAGGTCCCTCTGAAGAGCTTTTTCCTCTTTCCTGGGCTCCCCTGGGCTTGTGAGCCCTGCTCTGCCCTCCGCACCTGTCCTGGCTAAGCAGACTTGTCTTCTCCACTGCACACCCTGGCCTGGTGTCTGTGCCCCTCATAGCAGACATGCTAGTTCTTCTCTGTTCACTTCTTGCTCTGCTCTGAATTAACCTTTTAAAAGCTTCCTTTCTGCTGTCCTTAATAATATTTTGATTCTCTTAGACTTTGCTAAGCATAGTCATTGCAGGTCTCAGCCACGTCCAAGATTCTTCCTCTTCCCAGATTTTATCCAAGTCATTCATTGATTCATTTGATAAACACATATGTGTATATGTGTCTGGGTAAATGTATCTGTATGTGTGTGTATGTATGTGAATTCATGTATATATTGTATGTCTATGGTGTTCTTTTAAAATCTCTCCTTGCCAACCAAACAGGGGGCTTCTCTGAGTCCTGCTGTTCTCTGTCTTACTGGGATCTTTCTGGTTACACCGATGCTGTGGTTTGTTTGAGAGGATCTTAATCTTTTCCTGAATCATCTGTTAGCTTAGAGTCTCATGCCTTTGTATCCTACTACTCTGTACTCCATGTGATTTGAACCCTGCCATCCTAAAATTCAGGATACGCATTGATTAAAACTGAATGACAAATACTCACTGAGTTTTTAACACATGTCAGGAAGTGTGCTAGCATGTTAAATGACTTTAAGCCTCATAATAACTTTATGGTGTAGGTACTGATGTTATCCTCTAGGGATAAACAGAGATCTGAGTTTCAGAAATGTCGTGATGTCTCTGACATCACGCAGGAAGAGCTGCATGTGGATTCAGGTCCATGCCAGTCTTACACCAACTCTGCTCATAACTGCTGCCCCGTCTTTGCTCCATCCTGACCAGCCTACTCAGCCCGGAAAATTGGAAACTCGGAGATAACATAATTGTAGTTGCCCACGATTCTTGTCTTTTCTGCTTTAACTAGTTCCTCCTCATTAGTGAGAAATAACTCTAGAGTGACAAAGAAAATTCCTCAATTATGTTCTCTACAGTCTGGAAAATGAGGTTATCATCAAGACAGGTCCCAATCCTGCAGACAACGGTAATAGCAAGTTCTGATGACTGTTTATAGTCAAACAATATGTCTAATGGGTGGTCAGATGGCCACCAGTTCCATGCAGTCCTTTCTCCAGTCTCCCAGCAGGTCGAACTGGAAACTTTATATCCAGAGTAAACCACCGAATTCTCCCATGTGCAGGGTGGCATGTAGCAAGTTCATGGTGATATGATTCCAGTGCTTCAGTCCTTGTGCTCAACCTCTGCATTCTCCCACTTGCCTCACCACAGCCGTACAGGGCCCTGTAGTGAGGGTCTCGTTTGAAGGCATTGTGCATTTTCTAATAGGTCTTCTGTGGGCATAGAGAAGACGTGGCCGTGGGGATAGCCCATCTTCTCTTTCCAGATTCTAGCCCCACCCCGATGATGAGGTTCTCTTTAGTTTTCTGCTGCCTTTTGCTCAGTTCATCTGAACCTGTGGCTGGCCTCTTCCTCGCCTGCATCTCTGTGTCTCTCCCCACTCCTTCTCTTCTCTGGGTTGTATCTGTTGTGCTTTGCGGTCCACAGGGAACCAACTCATGAAGCAGACTGGCTCCCCTGAATGAGGGTACTCCCCTCGGTGACATCATCAAAGAACAGGCCAGAACCTGGTCTAATGTCTACAGGGAGGACCACCCCTCACTGTTACCTCCCAAGCAGCAGGTCCCGCCCCAACCCCTGCCATGGGTGTCTCTTCTGTGCTCCCCAGCGTGGGGAGCCAACACCCCCACCCCTACCTCAGCCACCAGGAAGCCCAGAGATAGCCACGGTGACTCTCTTACCCCTCCAGGTGATGCATCTTTCTGCTTCTTAAAGAATGGATCCCACAGCTGGATCCTTAAAGAATGGATCTCTTTGGAGATCCCAAAGAATGGATCGCCACAGCTGGTGCTTTATTTCAGATCCTTATGCTTTTCCCTTTTAAATGCAGCCTCTGCCTAGTCTCTCCCAAGAGCCTACTCTCTTGTCCAAATCAGTGTTCCCCAGACTCCCCAGAACTGGGTCATGCCACTGACTTCCACCCAGCGGTTTCCTGTTCTCTCCAGGGAAGGCTGCGGTCTGCCACGCCCCTTCGGAACCCACGGAATTCCTGCTGGGCTGACTGCCGCCATCCCCAACACCACATCGCTCACCTGGCTGGGCCTTTGTGTGCCTCTCCCTCCGCCTGGACCACCTGTCCCCTGTCTCCCTTTGAAGCCTCCTTCTAGAAGCCGAGGCCATCCCCCTGCACTTTGTGTCTAGGGGACCTGGGAGCCCCAGTCCGTGCAGCCACCAGTCACCCCCACTCCACGCAACGCTGTCTGTCGCTTCCCTTCCACACCCGAGCACCAGGACAGCACTCCATACGTTTGTGCGGGAGTGCATGAATGTCCCAGAAATCCAAATTCAGCTGTCTCTTTGCTTCTTTAATATATCTAGTCATTGTTTTGCCTCATCCTTTTTCTTTTCCTGGATAATAGCATTCTGTCTCTGCTCTTCTCCCTCAATATGTGGTTTCCTTTAAGCCTCTAGCTATATTTTTTTTTGGTAGCAACTTTATTGAGATCTAACTCATGTACCACACAGTTCACTGTGTGCGGTGTGCAGTTCACTGATTTTTGGCGTGTTCGGAGACTTATGACTCACCATCAATTTCAGGACATTTTCATCACCCTGCCAGGAAGCCCTGTACTTTAGCTACTGACCTTGTCTCTCCTGCCCCCAGACCCAGGAAACCAGTCATTTTCTCTGTTGCTGAAGACTGTTTCTCTCATCATGCTTAACCTGCACCCCGGGTAACTCCCTGCCTCCTTGTTTAATTCTTGAGAAAATAGCAGACTTTTTCCTTTTTTTTTCCTTCCCTTGGTCTCCTTAGCAAAGACTCTGAAACTCAAATGGCTCTCAATTTTTCTGGAACCCAGGAAAGGGGGGCATAGCACTTCTTTGTTAGGATCAATTACTTTGTTTGCAAAGTGCTCTGAGGTTTGTAGAGTGCAACATGGCTCTGGAGTTGGTTTTGTTTCGTTCTTCCAAATGTCACTTTCCCAGTGACATTTTTTCTTAGGTTGATCTGCCTCATGAGTGACACCAAATTTCAGAGGAAGATGTTATAAGCCTGCTTTTCTCCTGCTGCCAGGCTGGAGAACCCATAGCAAGAGGAGATGGGCTGAGAGGGGCCGAGGCTGGACAAGCATCTTCACAGTGGGTGGTGGCTGGTGTCAGATACACTCATCGGAAGTATGAGAGGGGCTCCCTGGCTACAGGTGGCGCCTGCGTCTCCTCTGGTCGCTTCTCCGTGTTGGTCTCCGTGGTCCTTGTGCTCCACTAACATTCCCGTAGCGCGGTGACGTGTGAGCCCCAGCCGGTGGGCTAAAAGAAATAAAACTCCTAGTCAAAGGAACACAACCACCTGCTCTAGTAGTTAAGAACTGCAAACTTTAAGAAAGAATCAGTTACCGTTTTTGGTCTGTTGCATTGTAACAAATATTTACAGCTAAATCTCCTGGCTGCTACAGACACAGGGAATCACGGCTTTCAATAATGCTGGTGGCATTCTAAATGGTTGAGATCCCCGCAGAGGACAATTTGTCAATACCTATCAGGAGTAATAACATGTTAAACTTGTTGACCCAGTAATTCTGCTTCTGAGAATCTATTTTAAGAAATGTATCCAAAGTCTGAAAAAAGCTGTATATATGTGAAAATGTTCATTAAAGCATCATTTAAGATGTCAAAAATTAAAATAGCAATTGAGTTCACTGTATGACTCTGGGGTGCTGCATAGAGCTGTGCCTCCTTGATGGACAGTTGCCACAGTCAATTATGATGACTCTTTTTGGGACCGTGCACAGGAACAAAAGAAGGAAGCACCATGAGGGTGGCCACATGAAACGATGGGCACCATGAAGCCCTGAAGGAAAGGCGCTAAAATAATGACTGGTGGGGGCGGGGGGGGGTGCTCCAAGTTATGAAACGTGGGTCCTCCTTGGTCTCGCATATATTTTATAAACTGTAACATTCCTTCTGTAATAATAAAAAACATGGGAAAATAGATCCTTTGGTCAGTCTTAGGAAGGTCAAACATCGTTTTGCTCCTAGAAAATCTTAGAGCTAGGAGTAAACTTAGCATAGTGATCCCTGGCATTCCCTAGAAAATGACAATTTTCCCCACTCCCTGAAACAAATCTTGACTAACTTTGATCATTCTGCAATTAGAACTTTGGCATACAATCTTTCTTCTTCAACTCCTATAATTAGTGGTCTCCAATTATATGAATCAATTTCAATTTCTATAAATCAGATGATTTAGAGAGGAGACTGTTCAATTTCCTTTTCAACTGTATGGCTTCAGCAGCAATAAAACTCTCAGCTTAAAATATCAGGGTGCAACTTGCTCCAGAAATATTATCCGGGGCATTTAGGGCTTCTGCCGGAAGCCACCGCATCTCCAAGCTATCCTGCTCTGTGTTTTTGGTGGCATCGTTTATCCATCTGTCACTGAGTCCTGTTCAGTTATTCTTTGTTCTTCTTCTCTGAGCTGAAATCACTTACTGGTGCCTTCTGCATTGGGGTGCATATCCCTAGGCCTGCCGGGCCAAGCGGATGGGCCAGCTTGAACCCATACAGACGTGAATAATGCTAGTTAGTTTGTACATACAGTTCTGTCTTTTTTCTTTCAACCCTCTTCTTTCTGGACAATGTAAGTGGCCCTTGAAGGTTTAGGGGAGACCTGCACCCCGCAGTGTGGGCCTGCATGCCAGCTGGATGCCCCAAGCCTGGCTCGGGAAGTGCCAGGGCCTCTGCCTACCCTGTGGGGCTTTTCTTGAATCAACTCCTGATTCATCTCTGGATGTGAAGATGTGTTTTCTTTTTCGACCGTAGACCTTTCACGATGACATAGAATCTCTTTCATTCTGCTCATTGCAGTTCTTCTTACTAATTTTAAAAAGTTACTGAAAGGAAAGTCATCTAGTTTTTTTTTTAATTCTGAGTTTCAACAGACTCTTTCCAGTGTTGAATCACATAGCTACGGCCACATGGCCTTCATGCCACCCTCCTCTCTGAAAGGAAGCGGGGCGGTCGATGGCAGGGGGCAGGGTGCGCCCGGCTTCCTGCGGAGGTGAGCCCTGGCCTGCAAGTGCACAGCCCCCCACTTTCTTCTCCCCATGGAAGAGATAAGTGGCCAGGGCTTGTGTTTGTTGCTAATGTGGTTTTTCGCAAGATATCTCCTTTTGGTTGGAGGTTGGCTCACGGCTTTTATCGTACTCTTAAATTCAGCTTATGTTGAATTATTGTTGTTCCGTGTTTTATGCATTACTTCCAGTTCCCTCAGCAGTAGAGTCTCATTAAGTGCTGGGGATGCTCACTGAGGTTTCTTGACACATAGATCATGGGAAATCAGAACACTGTGCACACGCTGGCCTGCCTGAGGTCTCGCCCTGTCCGGCTGCCTTGCGACTTCCAGCCCACTGCTGCAGCTCCCTCAGAACGAGTCTCTGAGGACATGTGGCAGCAAGACTGTGTCCCGGACGTTAGGAGGCGTAAGGCCCATTTCTCATGGATGCTCAATTAAAGAGGGAATGGAAAACAAAACATGGAAATGTGGAGGGAGTTGTGGTAGAATGTGCTAGAAAGTTCTATAACACAGCAATCAGGACAGACTTGCAATATTACGTTGAGGAAAAGTGGGATGTGAAGTGATGCCTAATCTCTGTTTTGTTTATATCAGAATATATTAAGCATATTTAAATACATATGATTAGAATGGACGAATCTAAAGGTAGTATTCCTAGTCAGGAGGTAGAATCAGACATGAACTTCCTTTTCTTTTCTTATGCCTTTCTCTCTTTCCCAAATCTCCAGCAACGTGTATGAGGCTCTTTCATAAATAAAACATGAAAGCTTGTTCCAGAAGCAAAAGAAGAGCAGACTCTGAATTTCTGGCGTGGTATTTGGCAGTCGCTGTGTGCCCTGAGTCTCAAAAGCTGCAGCTCAGTAATGGGGCCACCATAGCTCTAAGCCCGCACACCTCGACGTCGGCCTTCTTGTGTGCAGAGCTCATATTTTAACAGAGTAGAGGTTTTATTTGACTCAACTGCATGTGAACTGTGACAAAAACACTGATAATTAAAGGAGAACAACAGCCATTGCTGACAAATTTTTTAACCAAGTTGTCCACTTAGACCAGTGACATCATTTGATTGTTGAGTAAGCACAGTGTTTCTGTTCATCCTTTGTTGATCAGTCCTAGAATGGAGGACCCTATCCACTGACCGGGGGAGGGTTGCGGAGGTAGGTTTCCTTTAGTCTGGGTGAAAGACTGAAGTATTTTCAACATCAGATGGAGTCCTAGAGCGTCTCATAGTCATTTTACAGACGACACAATGGTGTCCTGAGGGACAAAGCGCCAGGCTCACTTTCTGCCTGAACCCAAGTGGAAACTGGACCCGATCACTGCTTTCAGAATTGCTCACGCGGTGTCTTTCTAGGGTCATCACGGCTCCCCCTAAACCACACGTGTGGTTAATGTTAAGCACTTAGATAAAGAAAGTTCTCTGGCCAACAGCCGGCATTTTCTCCTTCCCCCACAGAGTCCTCCTATAGCAGAAATAAGGCACCATTGTTATCCAAAGGCCACTGTCTCCTAAGTATGTCCGAAGGCTCCCTAAGTTGATGGTGTCGTTTGCTAGGGTACAATACCGGGAAATGTCAAGTATTTGGGATTGCCCACTGAAGAGTTTTTGTTTTGGTATAAGAAAAGAAGGGCTTTTAAATTTTTAAGTGAAAAATTTGGATTTGGAAGAAAAAATGTAAAAGTTGGTAATAATGAAGACTTTGTTTGCCAGAAGCCCCGGCCCAGTGACTAACAGACCGGCCACTTAGCGGGCCAAGCTGTGGTTTGGGTGTCAGCAGGGGACAGAAGAGTGGGTCCTGGAATCGTGGGGCTCTGGGTAGGACAGGGGGTACAAATGGGCAGAATCCAGTCCAAAGAGTATTGAACTCGGGCCCCGTGTCTACAGCACGTCCCAGAGGCCTTCGTTGATGGAGCTCACGGTGATGCCGCCTCTGCTCTGCTCCTGAGGACAAGTGGTCAGTCATGTCCTGACTCAAGGAGCAGGATATTTTGGATAATTACCCACCCATTCTAATTTTCCTCCCCATAAACTCCTTTAAAACGACATCTAAGAGAAGCAACTTTTAGAAAGAAAAGAACCCCGTGTCTTGTGCTTTCAGTGACGCCAGGTGAGCAAAAGCAGCCAGGAGCCCATCCATCTCCTGTTTCACAAATTTTTCTGGGTTAAACCTATTCTTCCAAGTTCGCCTTCCTGGGACATGTGAGCTGTGTCGCCCATGACACTACAGAGCTTGTTGGGGGGAGCACCAGAGCCCCTCTCCCATTATCAGGTCGATACAAGTACCTGGTAATACAATGCCAATCCATAGCTAAAAATAGCTTCCTTTTGTTGTGATCTCCAGGAACAAAGGGAAGGGACCTGCATATCAGACCCACCTCATCTGTCTCCGGTCTCCCTTCCCCGGCCTCCCTAAGTCAGACAGTGTGTCTTCTCAGATGGATTTTTCTTTTAAAAGCAGGGAGCCCAGGAACTGAGTAACGTTGAGGCCTATGGACCGAGAAGGTTCCTTTGAAAGCATAGGTGCCAGAGATGAGTGTCCGCATCGGTGTCCTCCAAGCCAGCCTGGGCAGAATGGGAATGCTGCCGTTTGTCACCATGGGAGGGACTCCTCTCCAGGCAGGGTCTGTGTGTGTGTCGGGGGGACCTAGCTTTTTTTCTTCTTCTTAAATGAGTGTTCTTCAAAGATACACAAGACATTATTCTTTCCTCAAACCGGTTAGCCGTAGTTCAACTTAATATTCCTTAATACGTCTTGTGTTTGCCTCCTGACTTTTGTTACAGTTTATTGCCCTGGATTAAGCACTAGAACACAAGGTTTTATTTCCCTTTGTCTAAATCTACCTTTCCTGTGCCTTGCTCACTCGCGGGCTGTATGTACAGAGCGGGTGGGCACAGAGTGCTGGCTGTATTTTGGGTGAGGGTGGGGGTGGGAAGGTTGGATCTTGGAGGACACGGAGTATTAATTAGACAGAAAGTGCTCTCTGTGCCTTATCTGCATAAAGAAAGATAAAGCCCATGCAAATAATATGTGCTTCCCATAAGGAATGTCCCCTTTCTCTCCATTTCTGCATAGTATTAGAAATTTCATTTTTATTATATGAGACATTGGACGCATGCCAACAAGTTTTTCTTTTAACTTGATATTTCAGGCTCTGATCTTTGTTGGAACTACAATGCATGTATCTCGTACAGTCAGAGGTCATTTCTATAGCTCCTTCCCTTCCCCATCACTTCTGGGGAATGTTTGTTTTCAAAACAAAGAATTGGGTTAAAGCTTAGGTTTCATATATCAGGACGTATTTCAAGTCGAAATTAAGAACACTCAAACCTTCCTTTTAAAGGTCAAATATTATTTATTATTATTATAAAGATGATCTGTGATTTATGAATTTAACTTCTCATAAACCTTCTTTGTAACAGAATATGCAGTCAGAGGCTTAACATTACATTGTTTTCTTTTGACAACGTAACCACGAGACCACTGCAGCTGTTCCTTTACTCACAATAGCAGATTAATTAACACAATCATATGCTGTTGGCTCTTACTCAATGAGTGGGTCTGCAGCAGGATAGATAGGTAAATCCTTTAAATGTGGCGCAGATAAAACATCTACTATGGTAGTTTCAGAACTAGCCAGTTTTGCTTCTGACTAGCCAGCCCCATCAGGGGCGGGTTCACAGACCACAGATGCCGCTGTGAGCTTGAATTTCACAGTCAGCCACACCTATTTCAGCGCCATCATGCCCAACATTTGCAAGACGCAAATATGTAAAAGTAGAAGACCTCTCAGAAATCAGCAGCTTTGGTTAAAATAGCAGTCAGTCTGCCGCCAGCATTTTGAGTCTGCAGTATTTTTTTAAAGTTCAATCATTGCTTTCCTTAAATATCTCCCTTGCTATTACTCACTTTTTTTTTTTTTTTTTTTTTTTTGCCCATCCCTCAGTGCTGATAAGTTCTGGGCAGTCGTCATGACTTTAGTTCTCTGGTTTGTAAGTAAGAGAAGATTCTTTTCTTCTGTATGTGTGCTAATGACGTGTGTCACGAAACCTCCCCCCATACCCAGTCACCAGCCGTGAATGAGTATTTATTGGCAACTTTAGCTGACATTTTAGTGAACGTCAAACCTTTGTTAGGGAAAATGTAAGGCTTTGCTTTGGAAACAGGCATGCCCGTGTTAAGAACGAGGTAACCAGGCAGTGGGCTTAATAGAATTTCCTTCAGACTTCTTTTCTAATGTCCATTACATACACAGCACTAATTTACTTTTTGTTGTTTTACGTAGCACAAAAATTGAAAATGTGACAAGCCCTGCTGGATTAAAAGGCTCATTTTATAGATGCGTAGACCAAGAGAAAGAAGAAAAACGAATCCATAATTTGGAACCTTTGAGAGCATCAAGGTAGTGGAAATTCAAACTCTTCAATCCCTCGCTCCCGTTGTGGTGGGACTGGGGGTTCACGGAAACTGTCTCTGCCCTTTAGAAATAGACCAGCGTGTGGCCATGCTTGGCCAAGGAAGCCCTAGATGCTGGGGGGCAAATCCACACATCAGATGACTGATCCCGGTCCCTCTGGGCTCCACAGAGCCCTGGGCATATGCAGCAGGCAGAATGACGTGTTGCGCATCTCCCCTGTAAGAGGAGCTCAGACTCTCTCCTCTTACCTGAGAAGTTTGCTGCTCTCCCCAAGCCCCTGAGGGAGCAGTCACCGCACGGAAAGAGAAAGAGGGCTTTGGAACCTCTGTTCTCTCCTCCTCGCCCCAGCTCTTTTGCTCAAAATCAAAACTTCTCGTACGAAGAAAAAGTGTTAGTTGAATGTAAAAATATTAGAAAACCCCGAACACTTGATCCAGGGCAGAGGAGGTCAGACACAGCAGCAGGGAAAACTGGTAGACCCCTGGCAGGAGCAGATACGTAACGACTGAGTCAACGTCAGGCTCCCAACAAGTGCGCAGTTTGTGCCATGGACCATTGCTGTCCCCTGGAGCACTGGACCCCTTGCAGAGTCACAGGTAAGCTTTCCCTGTTGTGGAGATTCATGCAGCCCTTCTTTTTTCAAGTAAGATTTTGAAGGCTTCTGGGGAGGCTTGGAATGAATCTGCCATCTAGAGAGTGTCACTCTTGAGTTAATGTGACTTGTAAAATGCAAGCAATGGGGATGCTTCTGGCCTGTTCCAGATGGACTTTGGGCTCAGTTTTTGGTAACGATGCCACTCCTATCTGTCTCTGCTTCCTTCTGTCTAACCCACAGCACAAGAGTCAGAGACAGGCATGGCCCATGGTAACTTCCAGAGCCTTTCCAAGAGCCTTCTTTCAGAGCCCAGAGAGGTCTCCTCACCAGCCCCTCTACATTGGCATGGGTTTGTGATGTTTCCTCTGATGACACATGATAGCCAAAATCTGTTCCGCAGGTGAGCGTGAGCTGGGCCACAAGCCAGAAGACTTTGGTCCTGGCTCGGCCCTTTGGGGGCACTGAGTAAGCCTTGTAAACTCCGCACTCCTGTCTTGCTTGCATCACTTAATCGGGCTTACTATTTGCCGTGTTTCCTCATGGAAAGGTGTCAGAGGCAAGTGACATCTTGGCCAAGAGATGGGTAATGCTGTGTGAGATGCCGAGTGAAGACTTTCTCGCAGTTCAAAGGTGATAAGCTCCAGGAAGAGGAGGAAGTTTTGTCTGCCTGCTGTGTCCTCGTGCCAGGAGCAGTAGCTGGTACTCAGCATTCAATAAACATTTGTTGGATTAATGAATGAACAGACCACTGTAGGATCCCCGTGCTGCACCGGGAAAGGAGACTGGGGAAGAGCTGAGGAAGGGGTTTGGAAGGAATCTGAGCTAGTCTCTCAACAAACAAGTGGGAATGCTAGTGTATTCAGGGGAGAGGAAGGCAGGTGTCTATAAAAGCAGAGATTCAAATGATGGAGAGATAACATACAGACAAGTTCTTCAGAGATGGCACCCAAGGGTCTTGCCTGAGGTTGCACAAGCAAGAGGAATCGCAGGTCCAGCTTTCTGACTCATTGTCAGTCTAGTGTGCTTTTCCTGGGAGTCTCTGATTAAAGAAAATCCTCTTCCCTCCCAGGGCCCTGTGAGGCTGGGATTTGCTGTTGAGGCAGTGGGCTGGGTCGTGGCAGGGCAGGGAGGCCACAGAGCAAGACACAAAGCAAAGGCAGTTACAGCAAGAGACTCAAGTTCAGTGGGCAGGCAGGCAGCCTGTCCAGGACGGCTTGGCAATGTCTGTGCGCTTTACCTTTGTGTGAGCTCTGGGCAGCCTCAGGATGCAGTTGCGGTGATGAAGATTTGTCCCCTGCCTCTATGGGCAGCACTTTCGTAATGCTGTCAAGATGCATCAGTCAGTGCCTGGCGCACAGTGGGTTCGCAATAAGTATTTGTTGCATGAATTGTAGGAAAGAATGTGCACAATCCTGAAACTTCTGGGGGGTCTGGTCTCCAGGTGTACAGAGAACCTGAGTCCTGGTTCCCTTTCCTGATCTTTCTCCTTCTCCCTTACCCTACATGCAGGCAAAGAACCCTGGGCCATCCTGGAAATACAGTCCCTTAGCGCTCTCCATTTCCTCTCTCTGGAAGAGTCTCTGCCTTCTCAACTTGTCAAATCTCTACTCATCTTTAAGGCTCAGGTGGATTGCCACCTCTTCCAGGAAGCTCTCCCTCATTGTCCCACACCCCAGCAGCCTATATCATTGCTCCTTGGAAGGCCCACCACCCTGTACACACACCTCTCTAAAGCTCTCAGTGTCTCCTCCTTGGGGCAGGCGGAGAGGTGTCTAGTGATCCATCCACTTGCTGGTCATGGTCCACAACAGTGCACTGGGCTGGAGCGGTTTGATCAATGGATCAATGGCAGCCCGGGGGTGCAGGTGCAGGAGTCGGCTGATGAATAAACGAGTCCCTCGGTCTGTTCTGGGTGGAGGACTGCAGCAGAGGTAGTTGGGAGTAGGAAATGGGATTTAAGAGGCAAAGCAGTAGAGACGGGGCATCAGAGGACCCAGTTCTGGGTCTTCTGATGCACTAGATGTTCCAGATCTTCACAGATAACGTGTGACAGTGACTGTCCTGGACTGACCCTCAGAGCAGGCACTTTCCTTGTGGCGAGCGCAGTCCCCATGGGCTGGAGCTGGCCTGCTTTCCGTGTAATGTGATGCGAGCGTGGCCTCCTCCTGCCCGTGTTCTGCTCTGAGGTGCTCAGCCTCAGCCCCAGAGCACGGGCCCCAGAGCACGGGCCCGGAGCCCTCCCTCCGGGGGACCCGGCTCGGAGGCTTGAATGTCCTTTTCAATGCAGAGGATTATCAGTTGTATAGGCTCATAGCGGCAACCCTCCCCTTCCTCTCCTTAAATGCCAGAGAAGGAGCATCGGCAGGTGCTGACACACACTGGCCGAGAGACACTGGCAGCCACAATGCCCATCAGTTGTGGGTGTGCCCCCGGGTGTGTGTGTTTTGGAGGCACTGTGAATGACTTGAGTCGCGGACGATGCTTTTGAATGGCAAATTGGTCTGAGTTCTACAATGATAATGATCGCTCTGCCGGTGACCTTTCTAGAGCATTTACATCTTATCACAACATGCACAAGCCACCCATAGGCTTCGCATTGGCTGGGTCATTCCTTATGCACAATCACCCAGTGTGCAGGGCCGCGCCCCGCGTGGAAGAGACAGGAGCGGCTTCTGTCACATCTCCTCTGCTGTTGCGCGGTAATCTTTATCACCAAAGGAGACTTTTGACTCCAGTCCACATTCCCTTTCTTTTTTAAAAGGGAAGGCACTCAAATGTGAGTTTGCATCCGTCATTTTCATAGGGCCATTGGATGAAGCCCTGGACTCAGTGTGGCTCCTGCCCTCCTACCCTGGGCGCTGTGTGGGGCGAGATCTGGGGGCCGGGACTCTGACCAGGGGGGCCCTGGAACGCTAAGACCCTTTTACAAAAGGAGGCCACTTAAGTGTTGCCTGTGCGAGTGAGTTTGAGTGTGGGTGTGTGTGTGGTTGTGAATGGTTGTGTGTGTGATGGCGTGTAGTTGTGTGTGCATCTGTGCTTATGTGTATAGTTGTGTGTGTATGCATTTTTGTGTGTGTGATTGTGTTGTGTGACTGTCGTGATTGTGTATGTGACTGTATGTGAGTGTCTGTGCTGTGGTTGTGTGTGGTTATGAATAGTTGTGTGGAGTTGTGTGTGTGCAGCTGTGCGTCTGTGGTTACGTGTATGGCTGTGTGCATGGCTGGGTGTGTGATGTTGTGTGTGCTTGTGCCATGCAGAAATTTGACACTGCATTTCAGATCAGGGACCTGATTTGGTGGACAACCCCAGAGCCTCACTTGCTGAATGCTCAGCCCTGTCCCCTGCAGCCATGTGTCATCCATCAGGTGCGTGTCCCCACTTGCTTGTTTCCTCATCTATTTTGAATGACTGGAGAAATTGCATTCCTCTGCAGCTTATAGGAAAATATTAACTGCCGAGGAGAGAGATGAAGGCAGAGAAAATAAAAGTCAAGCAGCCGCCATGTTTGTCCTTGTTTGGTGCCTGCTGTTGGACTGAGGTGGGTGCCCATTTCACAGAGTGGGACACAGTGCTCAGTGCAGTCGGGTCAGTTGCCCCAAAGCGCGTAGCTGGCTCGCTCTGGGTGGGCTGTGCATTCTTGGGGGCACTCTGCAGGGTGCGAGAGCAGGGCCTCTCCTGCACTTCCTGCTGCTCCATCCTTCTCAGCTGAGTCGTCATCGCTGCATTCACTGGTGCCTTTAGGTTACAGTGCCAAGAATAAAAATAAGCCTGGCTATTTTCACGTTTGGTACGTTTGGTTCATGTTTGGTACTTCTTTTTCTTCTTCTCTTTCCTTGTATGCCATTGAAGTAGAATTCTAATTTTTTCTTAAAATATGTAATCTTAATAACTTGCTGTATGATTGCATGTTGCTAGATATATTTAATGATCACCTCCTTTCCCAGAAGAGCTCATGCCAATAGTATAGTCCCGATCAATAGAAAAGCACGCTTCTGTATAGGTAGCTGCTCTTTTTTGAGGGCCTGTTTAGATAAAGGAGACATATCTCTGTATTTGTATATGTATATATTTGTGGACAACTAGAATGTCATTTTTTAAATGGTATGATTTTATGTTTTGTCTTCTAACATCCAGATCTCAGACTTTACATCAAACTTACACAGGCGGTGCCTTTCATATTTTTAAAGTTTGACGTGACTGTCTTACTTTGGGAAGCAGTCATTTGGACTGCTACAGACATGTGTCCTGCATTAGCGCTCTTTAACCTCAAGGCTGAGAGGAGAAAGGTCTTTGGAGACACAAATTCCTCTTGGATAATGCACACCCACATAGGCACGGTGGAGACCCCTGCTCAGAGGCTGCAATGAGCAGGTGTGGGAAAGGTGTTGGTGGAGGGAACATGAGGTGAAGGGTTCATCCCTCCTGCCCTCTGGGGCCCTGCAGCTCTGGGTATGAGTCTACCCACCCTGGATCTTCAGAATTCAAAGCCAAGATAGTGTTTCTTAAGAGGTATTCATTCCTAAACCTGTATTTTGGGACCAGCTATTTTTGTCCAAGAGGCTAATCTTAAGGACTAAATGCTTGGATTCCTCCCAAATTCATATGCTTGATATCTAATCCCCAATGTGAAGATATTTGGAGGTGGGACCTTGATGGTCATTAGATCTTTAGGTCTTAAGTTTGGAACCCTCAGGAATGTGGTTAGTGTCCTTAGAAGAAGCAGTCAAGAGCAGTTTCTCCTTCTCCATCCCCAAGGAGGCCGGGAGGTCAGCTCAGTGCAATCCAGGAAGCAATTCACCCAGAAATGGCCATGCCGGCTCCTGACCTGGGCTTCCAGCCTGCAGAACGGTGAGGAACACATTTCTGTTGTTGACAAACCACTGGTTTATGAGGTTTAGTTACAGCAGCTCGAGCTAATATGGCTAATATTTTCTAAAGAGTTTCTTGGATAATTTAAAATCATTTCCCTTGGAGCATATGTTTTCTTGAGGTGGGCTTTAAATCCAGTGGATACCCCAGACCCAGGAAATGCCCTTCCCTGCAACCGGCCTGGTTATGGCTCTGACGACGCAAGGTTGTACCTGGTCTGAGAATCTCTATGCGGTTCAGAGGTCTAGGTCTCAGAGTAAAGGGGGCTGTGGGTTCTTACCCCACCATGCCACCCTCTTGCTATGGGACCGTCTGACTCCCAGACACTCGTTGTCACTGTCTGCACCCTGGGAATGCACCAGGTGTCCCCTGAGCTCCCTTCCACCTTTCTGTTTTATTGACCCTCCTCTGGGTGCCATGGACGTTCATTCAAGATGCGTGAGCACGAGTCTGGCCTTGTCACATGGAGTGTCAGCCTTCACCCTGAGTACAGAGTCTCAGACTGGTTTCAGGCAGATCATTTACTTTATGAAAAGGTTCTCACCCACCCCCATGCTTAACTAATTACCAACAAAAACGACAACCGCTACCCAGATCTGCTGAGAGTTTAATCTATGCCACATACCCCACTAAGCCTATTTCTTTGTTTTTTGTTTCGTTTTTATTTATTTTGGTTGTTTCTACCCCCCTGCCAGGTCCCAGGTTGAGAACTCAAGTCCTTGGGCTTTGCGTCGTCTATACCCCAGCCGCCAATTTGACACCCGAGTCTCTAGGTTGTACCAGCTAAGCCTGTTTTGTTTCATGTGCTCTAAAAAAATCTCTAAGTGGTGACCGTGACTGTTGTCATTCCCTGTTCATTGTGGCTTTAAGGAGTTTTCAGATGGTGGATACTTGATTCAGTTGAGGATTATCTGATGCTGTAGCTCGGGCCCTTGACCGGCACACACTTTACAGATATTCCTGTTGCATTAGCTCTCTGTGCATTGCAAACTCTTTCCTATCTCTGCTGCCAAGGCATCGCGTAGTTCCCTTTCTCATGGCTGGTCTCCTCTGTCATGTTTGAACCCTTCTCATGGACCCTGTCTTTTCCATCGGAGCAATCAGGAGCTCATTTTGTTAAAGTGAGGTGTCTGGTGACCCTGCTTCTTTGACGACTGGTCAATACTGAGAATAACACATACCTGAAATGTTCACATAAGTCCATGAGAAAGTAGAATTTGATTCATAAAAATTCTAGGTCTTGCACACAGCCGAGGACCACCCAGTGGCAGAGCATGAGGGCATCTTATTTGGTTTCAGGTCATTAAGATAATTTGTGCACTGGGTTCCCATGGGATGTGAACCTTGGGGAGTTACCTTGAGACTATTGAAGGATTGGGCAGAGGTGAAGGTTGGGGGAAGGCAAAGTCTAAAAGGGTTGGGTTACTCATAGTCACATAACATAAACAATACTATTTTAATTCATGGAGCAGGTTGACATATCTGGATCTTTGCCTGAAGAGCCCACCTGGCTAAATGCCTTGAGTGTTACATATACTCTAAGCTGCTTGACTTGAGCGGTTAGATGTTAAATGTGAATGTTACTGCAGGTTGAATTGCCGGTTCCGAATCTGACAGGTCTAGCTTTTCTGGACTAAATTGCAACCCAAGGGACCATTCCTGGTGGTGGTGGGTCTGTATCCTCTGGAGTAGGGTGGAGGCGATGCCCATGCAGGTGAGAAGGGCTTTCTTTTGCTGGCGAGTACCAGGGACTAGAGTAGATATTCTTAAAATGGGGGTGGGGGGGTGATGAGGGGAGGTCCCTCTTGGGAAATGGTGAGTGGTGAGAAAGATCAAACTGTGGACAGCCAGGCCCAGTCCACTGAGAAGAAGGGCAGCCTTGGCAAGACCCTCTCTGTTTGTAGCCAGGAGGCTGAATGGGAGAGGCCAAGAGGAACCAGGACTTTTCAAGTTAGTTTCTTTTGTTAGAAAAAAGGACAAAGGATCAGAACTACCTCTCTTGCCCTTTCAGCCAGCTAAAAGGGCTCCAGGTGAGCATCAGAGTTCTGCATCTGTGGATATCACCATCAAAGGAGCAGGAGACATTGGTGCAGATTCCCATAGTGAACAAACTCAGGAGCAGGAGACATTGGTGTAGATTCCCATAGTGAACAAACTCAGAAGCACAGAACACTATTTTTTTTTTAAAAGTTGGACTTCTAACTCACTCTTTAGGCTAAAATAAATCCCAGATGTGGCAATATGTTAAATGCAAAACAAATAAATAACCAGAAATACATAAAGACTTAGAAGGAAATAACAGTATTTTTATAATTGTCGGAAGCGGGTGCCCTTGTTAATCATAACGTAGAAGCCAGAAACTCTAAAAATAAAGGTTGGCAGAATTTACCACTTCTTCACTTAGTATGGTGCTCTCAAGTTGTGGTGTCAGTAAATACCTGTGGAACGAATCTGTCTGCATAAACATGAGACGCACCTAAGCAGTGTGTGCACAAGCACACGGGCTCACAGAGGTCTTGCAGATCCACCTATCACGTGCAGCATACTACATGAGAAGAAAAGACTGCTGCACAGATGAAAGACAAAGGGTTAATATTCTTGGTACACAGGAAAAAGCTCTTGAAAATCAATAAGAAAAAGACAAATTCTCCAATAGAAAGATGGTCAAAGGACATGAGCAGGCAATTCAGAGAAGAAGAAATCCAAATGGTCAATAATCAAAGAACAGTAAAGGAAATCTTTGCAGCCATTAAATGCGTGAGGCTGACCTGTATTTACTGACTTGGAAAGATGCCTACAACATATTGTTGAGTGAAAAAAAAGTGGGCTAACAGCAGGTAGAGTATGATTCCCTTTATGGAAAATTATGAGCATCTCTTAATCTGCTTCCTTTGTGCACATAATAGAAGCATTCTCCAAGTTTAGCCTAAGCAAAAAAAGAGATTTTGAGGATGACAAGAGTTCCTATTCCCCTTTGCCAGGTCGGTGGGTGCACAGCCTCGCCTGTGTGTGGGCTGGTCAGGCCACTGTGGGTGCCACTGGGGAGCAAGACAGTCACTTGGCTTTTCCATCCTCACTCCCTGGGTCATATTTCAACACTGCAGCTCTATTTTTTCTTTTTTTTTTACTTCTCTCTGCAGGCCAACTGGGCAGTGGGATTGGGGATAATTTGTAATAATTTATACATTTCTTTTTGTATTGTTTGGACTTCTTTTTTGCGATGAGCACATATTATTTGTAAATTTAGGAAAAGTCTTTTGTTTTATTTTTAAAGATAAAAGAAAACCCACTTAGGAAATCTGAATGATAAAGAGTTAATATCCTCAGTATGAAGGTAATTCCTGTAAACAAATGAGAAAATCATACAACAATCTAGAGAAAAAAAATCGCTTACCTAATAGTCCTTATTTGGTGAGTGTTTCCTATGGGTACAAAACCATCTACAACCGTTCTCTTCCACAACTTTGTAAGGTAGATACTGTTTTTCCCTTCCCTCCTCTCTCTCCCTCTTTCCCTCTAATAAATGGCCCCTGAATCCTGCTGTCAGGTATATTGTAGGGGCTGCAGGTTCAGATCGCTGCTCTTCAGAGTTTACGTTCTGCTCTTCTCTCTGCTGTGCTGCTGAGGAGGCTGAGACCCAAAGAGGCTCTGACCCAGTACATCCAGGTGTTGTCTGAGCCTTAAAATATGAACATGCCTTCCCAGAGAAAGAAAAGCAGGTGATCACTAATCATATGAAAATATTTTAACCTGATTAGAAATCAAAGAAAACAACTAAAAATCATTTTGGTTTACTTATTTTTGTGGTAGCTCTTCAGACTGCCAAAGATTTTTAAGATGGATAACAATTAGCGTTGTCTGAAGGGCTGGGAGAAAGCAGACACTATCTTAATCTACCAGTAGGTGTTTCTATTTATACAACGTTTCTGGAGAGTAATTTGGCAAATATGTCAAAAGTTCCCCAAATAAATGTCTACCCATTGTCTTAGCAATTCTTTCTTTGTGCAAATTATTCTTAAAATATATATATCATCTATATCTATCATATATATACATGCACATATATTCACATTATACATACACATTTGGAAACAAGTGTGTTTCAGAAAGAAATTTATGAAATTTGAATATATGTTTTCTTTACAGTGGATTCTGTGCATTTGTTGAAAGTGGTAGGTTTGTATTTTTGACAAAATACCCATGATATATTATGAAGAGGCAAGAGCAGATTATAAAGCCAGTTTGTATAATATGATTCCCTTTTTTGTAAAAATAAATATATTTAGATAAGCATTTTTTACATCAAAAAAACTGAAAAGATATAAAGCAGCATATTCAGAATGATTATCTCAGGGTGGAAGAGGTGGGACTGGTATTTTCCTTTCTTACATATATCTTTGGTTTCTAACCCTTTATTATCATCATGCATTTGGTTTTACTGTTTACTGGTCTGCCTCGGGTACCAGCTCCATGAGGAAGCCGCTCTACCCAGTCTAGACAGCTGGCCTCCCCACTGTCCCTTGTCCACTTAACTTCCTCCGACTAGGTGCTTTACAGGGCAGGACTTTCCCTCTGCCTGTCAGCGCAGCAGGGGTCCCTGAGCTCTGCTAAAGAACCGAAAATGAACAGGAGCAGGGAAGGCCGCCATTCAGTATGGTGGAGTGAGATAGGGGTGGTACTACCCTAAGGAGGGTGTGTTGGCTGTGGCTTCCTCTAGTTGACTGGCACAGGAGGGCTTTTTCCCACCAAATCTGGCTGGGTGTGCATTATCCAAGAAGAATTCAAGTCTCCAAAGGCCTTTCTCCTCTCAGCCTTGAGGTCAAGAAGAGTTAATGAAGGACACATGGCTGGAGAAGTCTGAATGACTGCTTTCCAAAATAAGACAGTCATGTCAAACTTCAAGAATGTGAAAGGCACAGCATGTTTGATGTGAAGTCTAAGATCTGTTTTTTTCAAGAATAATTATCAAAGGAGACAGATACGGTTTGACTGGAACTAGAGAGGCAAGTTCAAGGTCAGGAGTAGGGAAAGGCATCAACCTGGAGGGAAAGGTCACGGCTCCAGCCTCTGACGCCTGGCTTCACGTCAACTTAGGGGACAGACAAGATAAATGTAACACAGTATCTTATGAAATAACACGAGAAAACTGAAAGAAAAATGAACAGATAGAAATAAGAAGTAAAAAAGTTGGGAATAAGCTAAAAGTTGAAAGAAAGAAAACTGAAAAAAATAAGATTAAGCAGGATAAGATAAAAAATAATAGAACTTCAATTAGCCCGTTGGGGATAGTAAGATAATAAAGCACAAACATTTTAAAAAAACAACAAAAAACGAAATACCCAACTTTGATTTGAGAGGGGCAGATTCTTAGAGATTACAAAAAACAAAACGAGGATGCTTGACGGAGCTAAACTTTTAGAGACAAAGAATGATGGCAAAGGGTTTCAGCAAAGATTTAAAAGGTACTACCCAAGAGAAATAAAAGATTCCAAGGTCAAATGATGAAGATAAAAGAAAAACCAAAGAAGTCAGAGGAAGTTGAAGTTTTACCAAATGTGATTAAAGTGAAAGAATCGTGACGATTTCTACCTCATCGGTGAAAACTCCAAGGGAATAACAGACATGTGCCCAATTTGTAGATGGCTCATCTGCATTCTGATGCAGAGATGCCCGTGCTTTCCCCTTCCTAGAGGGTATCACAGCATCGCATCATGTGGGTAGTTATTTGACCATGACTTGCTTCCCTGAGAGACTTCAGGGCCTACAAGGGCAGGAATTGTGCCTTTTTGTTCCCCAGTGTGTTCTCAGCAGCTCCAGAAGGATAGTGGTGGATGCTTCTTGGTCAGATGGCTGCAGGCAGAGCATCTCTCAGAGCTGTTCTCAGAGGAGGAGGGTCCCCAGAACTGTGCCCCAACAATTTGGGCACCAAAGGGGCACCCGCCACCCCTGCTGACCTAGCCTAGGCCCAGTGGAGACTGGCATCCCTAGAGCCCTTTCACTGACCACCCGTTGAAGTCGAGTGTTAGAGGGACCCTTGCTTCCAGAAGCGGGGTGAGCACTAGAGGCAGAAAGCCACCATCTAAGCCTGGAGTGGACTCTCTGACTGCTTGCAGGAGGAGAAGCTTCCAGAAGGAAGCTTTCCCATCCCTCCTTTTGCCATCTGTGTCTGAAAGCCCCCCTGCCTGGGGTGTGACCAGGAGCTCATAGGAGTGCTGGGGCCCCATTCTGCTGAGAAGAAAACTGAGTTCCAAATTAAGTTTGCTAAAGGAAGCCTAATTAGGTATGCCGCCACACGGTGGATGACGGGTGTGAGGCTGATGCGATTTCATTATTCTGGACGCGAAGCTGTGTGTGTCCTTCCCGCCCACAGAGAGGCTGGAAGGTGGCTGGGACCGGCCAGGTGTGGAAGGCACACTGATTCAGATGACTGAAGAACTTACCCCTTTGAAGGGATCGAATGCCCTTATTGAAAGAAGGTTGAGGCTAGCTCTCGGACTCACCCCCTCAATCCACTTTTTCTACTTTCTCATAACAATGGTAACTGCCCTTCCTCAGTGGCTGCATCTGTGGGTGTGTGGGTGTGACTGTTCCTTCACGACAGCATCGGCGTCCTTTCCCAACGTCACTGAGCACAGGGGATGCAAAACTGCAAGATGAGTTGCTGGTCTGAGGTGTGACCGTTTATTAAAGACTTGCTTGGAGGCAGGCTTGGAAATTGGTGGCAGTTAGTGACTTTCCCTCTTCCTCTGTCGCCGAAGAAATTCCGTTTGTCTGTCCTGGGTCGTGCGTGGCAGAGACTTGGAACGTGATTGACCAAGGTGAGTAGGCTTCTCCAAAAAATGACTCCATTCTCTTTACAGGCCTTGTCACTGCCTCTGACATGACACTGTCAGGGGAAATTAGAAGTGGAAGTTTATAAAATAGAAGTGTCTGCTGCCACTCTCATCCCTATTGCTGAAACTTCAGCATACCGTTTTTTTTTAATAGAAATTTTGCCCACAT
>RJWH01004951.1:56929-61929 GCA_004363575.1 Solenodon paradoxus | reverse complement strand
GGGAGCACAAGCTTCTACCTTCAGCTCTTCAAGTGAAGCCCCAAAGGGAAGAGAACACCAGACAGGGACTCGCTGAGAAACCTGCACAGGTCAGGGATTCATCCCCAGGGGGATGAAAGGAACAGTGGGGCCCATCAGTATGTGATCAGACGTCTCTCACATGAGGACCATGGAGAGAACTGAGCACCTCAATGCCCTTTGCAGATGTCAGCCTGGAAAGCCCCAGATGCCCATAGTGCTCCCAGGCAGTATGCCTGGGCCAGCCCAGCCTGCTCTCTGACCCCCACGCCTGTCTCCAGAGCCCTGTGCCTGCACAGCACAGGGCTCCCTTACACCTACTGGCAGATGAATTAGCTCACATCCAAGCAAATCCTGGGGGCACAAACCTAGCAAGATCTGAGGCCAGGAAGTCTGCAGTGTTTGCAGTTACTGGGTCATATCTGCCTTTCTCCTTGAAGCAGCCCCACAAAGGAAGCTCTGGAGGAGATACTAGTGGTGTCTTTCACAAAGGAAAGGTCAATCAACCTGTGTTTATCGAGTGACTCCGTGGGCCAGGCCTTCGCTCCGCTTTGTCGGCGATTACGAGACAGGCAATCCCACAGGGACTCTTGGTAAGCAGGCTGGAATCAAAACACATGGGAAAGATTAGAGAGCAGCCCCGACCAGCATGGCATTGTGTGGAAATGGCCAGAAAAGTTTCAGAGGGCAGAGGTGTGCTGGGGAGGCCATGGGAGGGAGACTGGGCAGGAAGCCTTTGAAGGGCAGAAAGGAGAAGGTTGGCGTTTTATGCCCAGAAAAGGCGAGTGAGGGTCGGGGTGGTGAGGGAGAGAGGTCCAGGCTGGTGCAGCCATAGTGGCGTATGTGCCGCTGTCCCCTTCACGCCTCTGCATGTCCCAGCCCCAAGTCCTGGGACAGGGTCTTCACATGATGTGGCTCTTTGCTCCTTCTCTCTCTGATCACTGCCTTTCCTGCTAGGGCTTCTTTGAAATTTGACTAAGGTTGCAAATGCGTGTTTCAGCATCACTGGATGCAATTTGGTGTTATAGTAAAGAATCAAAGGATATTTGCTATCACTTTAAAGTATGTTTCTCTCCCTCTTCCTCTGAGCACCTGACCCTACAATCATCGCCGACTTTGAAATAATAGACCCATCATAATTATGAGAAATAGTCTGGAGGTTTCTGCTTTATTTGCTCAACTGAGGTTATGGAGTTTGTCTTTAGTGGTGGGAAGGGTCCTGACAGAAATGGCAGATTTAGAGTCAGGCCTGCAGGCTGGGGGCCGCCAGGTAGGGAGGAAGCACCCCTGCCCAGCCCAACAGCCACTGCTCCTGAGCACCGAGGACCCCGCATGGCAAGAGACTAGTTTCTCAGGAGACGCTGGAAACCAGAGGACTTGTGAAATGCCTCGATTTTGTAAACGTTTAACAACAAGCTTAGCAAATGAAAATCCTGTGTGAAGAACGTGGGGGACCTATTAGGGTCCTACCTCCACATGTTGCAGAAGTGGAAACGGAGTCCCATGCTGGGAAAAGGACTTGGGTTAAGTCATTAAGGTAGTGGACCCTCCTGTCCCTTCTGCCTCCCTGGTCTGAGTTCCTGAGGTACGTTCACTAATGTCAGGGGAGGACCTTGCACCCAATCTGTGGCTTCCAGAGATTTGACTTGTCCTTGGCCAGGCCTGGCAGCTGCCACCCTGTGCTTTTGAACGCATGATGCAAAGCCTGATCCAGTCAACGCCCTGAGCTCTGCCATCACCTGGCAGCTCAGGTGACACCTGTAACCTCTTTTCCAGGCAGCGGGCAGTACAAGTGGCGGCCGCAGCAGGCTGGCGCTCCGGGGGGAGGCTCCTCCAGTGTGCTCGTGGGCTGTTAACGGAGTAGGACAAGAGTTAATGCAGAACTCTTTCTTTGACTTAATTTATTCTAATATATGTGGCTAAAATGTAGATCACACTGCTGTTTTGGATCTCCGTTTTGATTCCCAAAATTGCAATCATGATAGGTGGATTATGAGCGTGCTTTAACATACAGATGAGGAAATGTATTCCTGCACAATTTTCCCCTAAGGAGAAGTCAGAGGATAAGGGGCAGGAGTTTTGAATAACCTTGCAACATTTGGTTGTCCCTCTCGGTTATGGGATAGAAATTAGCATTACAGGACTAAGTGTGTTGTGAATGCCGCCCTGCTTTGAATATTAGTATGGAAGGGCTTACAAAGGGAATCGAGAAAGTAATTTTTCATATTAAAGAAAAAGTCACCAGTATCTAATCAAGCAAGGTGACGTCACCTTGTCAAATTCTTGGTATTTATTCACACAGTCCTAAGCGCCTACTATGTGCCTGGCATGTTCTTAGAGGCTGGGGATGTCACCGGAAACCAGAGAGACTCCAGATTTGCTGGGCAAGAGAGAACCAGCAATAGATGTTAAGTGGTGCCCAACTCAGGGTGAGCTGGGGGCACAGAGGTAGAGGGATGGGGCTGAGCCTGGCGGGCCAGGGTGCAGGCTGAGGGAGGGGCACCCAGTGCACGCTGCACCGGTGGGCAGGGGAGTGCTCTTCTTCAGCCTGGCGATGCACACAGGTGGGGCACCTGAGGACCTGTGTCTGGACAGGCTGTTTCCTCAGGCCTGAGACTCAGCACTGCAGAAGCACAACAGACCCTGTTCTCCACCAGCAGACGTCCGGCACTGGCCCAGTCAATCGCCCGCATCTGAGGTTCTCTTTGCCCAGCTTATGCCTACCTCGCTACAAAGCAGAACCTGGTCTCTGTGCGAACTTGGCCTAGCTGGGGTGGGAGCAGCAGGGAAGAACCAGGGCAGGAGGGATTGTGGAAAGTCTGGAGTAACAGGTAAGGCTTGTGCCCACTCAGTGAGCTCTCCTCCAGGGCAGTCAGGCACTCACAGGGGAGACCCTGTGCCTTCTCCATGGGATCCTGGAAGCCCAGGAGAAGAGAGCTGGGCTAACAGAGGGCAAGGAGGAGGGGACCAAGCCACACTGAGAGCAGAGTTCCCTTCTATCCCCTTCCTTCCTCAGAAGCTTACCCTGCACCATACTGTCACCTTCCTGTTATAGGGCAGGTCAAAAGTGAGTTTTACAAGAAAAGGCCAACTCCTTTGATTACGCTTTGATTACACTATGTTGGAATGGCTGCTTGACCTCCCCAATACCATCCACCCATTCATTCATCCATCCGTCTGTCCATCTATCCATGCCTTCCTGCATTCAGTCGTCAGTCACCTGTATTTACCAAACATTTACTCTATGCCAGTAGGTTTTAGGGACAGAGAGACGCAAATAGACTCCATCTCAGTCTTTAAAGAGTAGACAGAGAAGTGGGAGGGACAGAAATCAAGCTGACAACCAAACACACACACACACACACACACACACACACACACACACACACACACACACACACTGATTACAATCCTGATCGGGGTGACCTTGATTGAGAGTGTCTGCCAAGGAAGTGACATTGGAACTGAACCCTCAAGAGTGAATGGGATCACCCAGGTGAGAGGTGCTGGAGCTGGCGGTGTGCATTCCAGGAACAGGACAGAGTGTGTGGAGACTGTAGTCCTCACGTTTCTCCTCATGGAGGACAGGAAGGCTTCTTATATTCTGGAAATGTCCACGACAGATCCAGAGCAGGCTGGGTTGGGAGCCCGCATCCAGGGCAAGGAAAGCTCCCAGCTGAGACACACACCAACTCAGTCTCCTTTCCCAGTATTGGAACGCGCTTTCCTGGCACAGAGCATGGCATGGCCAGAGGGCCTCCGGGGTACAGCACCAGCATGTCTGCACGGATGGTTGTCCTGTGGAGAGGTGCAGAGGCAGCTGCCCTGCCCCTCAACACAGGCCGTCCTGTGGGCGCAGGGATCCCAGATGGGAGGTCTGAGCTGCTCCTCTGTCTCATCATCCCAGTTCTCCACCTTCCTCCACTTACCTCAAAGTGAAGCTTGGGATAATAAGTCAGTCATGTCTAGGAAGTCTCTTGAGGACAAAGTGCCAATAAGCTGTAACTCTGGGATTAGAAAACGAGGGAGTGAGGGGAGCCTCCTCAAGGACTTCCTACCGCAGGAGATGTGTAAGTGTAAGTGGGTAGGTGATGGGAACTGTCCTTTGGGAATCTGTCAAATGCCCTTTCTTTCTATTATGTTATTTGGTTTTCAAAGAGATTGCAAAGTGGATGCATTATTTTCACTTCACAGAGGGAGGCTGGGCACAGTTGCAAAGCATTCATGCACATACACGGGGGTGGGGGACCCCTGAAACAGCATCATCAGCCTGGAACCCAGAACTGACTCCCGCGAAGCCTGCGACATTCCCACTCTGCCATGAAATCTCCACAGGATTTAAGGCGCTTTAAGGCCTTGTAAATCGCAACCCCTCTCTCATAAGATAGATTCCTTTGTGATAAGTACCATCTCTAGTTTTACACATAAGGAAGCTAAAACTCATGAAGTTTTAGTGGTTGGCTCAGAATCACAGAGTTGAGGTTTGAGGTCAGATTTTGGATTCTAAGATATCATCTGGTTTTGGGGTTCTAATGCCTAAGTTACACACTTTGCTCCAGTCTCCACTATCCCTGCCCCGCTGGAGGTCGGCTAGCTCGCCCCTCTTTGGAGGACCACTCATCATGGTTGGTCCCTCATTCTGATCAAAATTCTTTTGGATTAATCTGGGATTCCCAAAGCCTGGAAAGTTCCCTTTGAGAAATGTATCAACAACTCATTTTATCTGTGATCAAATGAAGAATGAGCAAACTTCACCTTTCTGCTAGAAACTGCTACCCAGGAAGCTAGTTCCCCCACACCCAGAGTCAGGGCCAGTTCATTCACGAATCATTCATGCAGTGCTGGTAAATAGTGCTGGACGCCTACTATGTGCAGGTGGAGGAGGAGGAATTCCAGCCTTGCCGGCTGTAGGCCGGGAGGAGGATGGGGAGAGAGAGAGAGAGAGAGAGAGAGAGAGAGAGAGAGAGAGAGAGAGAGAGAGA
>RJWH01004951.1:0-56829 GCA_004363575.1 Solenodon paradoxus | reverse complement strand
ATTGAGAAATATCACTCGTGGATGCCGTGGGTGGAAGGTGGGGGATAAAGTTCCCTGTTAAGAAACTCCAGGAATAAACTCAGGCTCTTGCCAGTTTCTACAAGGGGAAAGCATTGAAAACTTTGCTAAATTATCACAGTCATATTGGCTAAAGGTCACTACCCTTCCAGCAGCCTGGGGTATCACAGACATTGATCCGGAAGGGTCACTCTCAGGGCATGGCTCTGTCTTGGTTTGCCTGCTGGTACTAAGACAGTGGACGTGTGGGGTAACCTCGGCTATCTCCTTGGCTCCTCTGTACTGTGACCTGAGCCAAGGCTGAGGGTTTCATCCTTTGGAAATCCACCAACCAGGCGACAGTTCTCCACAAAGATCTAGCTGTTGTGATGGGCAAAACTGGATAGATTTTTTTGATTAATTTTTCTGTCAGCTTAAGTATTTATTGCTACAAAGTATTGAAAGGTTTAGCATCCATTAAAAAATGTTTTAAATCTTGATCCAGTGATAGTGTTCATCTGATAAAGGGTCTCAATTTAAAAGAACTCCATAAGTCAGTGCAGCTCAAAAATGGCAGCAACTTCAGAGCTGGCAATTGACACTTGTTTTCTGCCACTGTTTACTCTTCAATAAAAAATGCATATTTACCATAGCAACCTCCAGATCACGTGGTGCCCTGTCTTACCCGCTACCCTCTAAAACAGAATAGCTTCTTAAAGAAACACACACATCCTCATGTGCATGCTTTTCAGATGCAAAAATGTGTTCTTTATCAGGAAGCCCTCTTTCCTAGGATTTAATGCTAATAAACATGTCATCTTATAGAAATCATTTTGGTCCCATGTCTTAAATTTTAGGATGATCATTCTAGACTTCAAAATAAAAAGACTCCTGGAGCGGCTTTTGATTGTCTGGGGAGTTTGCCCATTATTTATTTTAAGACTGTTATATATATTTTATTTATACATATATTTGCGCTTCTATATGCACACACATATCTATATATATAAATTGATATATATATCTATAGATCTGTCTCTATCTATAGAGCTCTTTTCAAGCAGCAACCATTAGTATGGGCTGGGAGGGAGTTTGGTGTAGATTCTAATGACCTGCCGTTTCATCTGTGATTAAAGATTGTCATCTATGCAAAACTCAATTGCAGCCTGAATTGTTTTTCACTGTTAACTTGGGAGACTTGCCTGGTCCTCAGAGCTCTGGAGTAATTGTTCCAGCTTGTATTTTCAGGACAGGAACTTGCCCCCTCCAGCTGGACCTCGTGCATGGGAGTCTGGTCCCAGAGGGAGGAGCTGTGGGCCGGAGGAGCCCTGGAGCCACAGGTCCCTGCTCCCCTCCACTTAGTCCACACAGCATGTTCCCTTGGCAATATTTGTGTTGAAAGCTACTCTTCAGTGGAGCATATCCTGCCCGGGTACTGTGCTGAATGAATTATTATGACGACCCCCGTTTTGCAGATAAAGACACTGAGCATCAGAGAGGTCATGTGATTTGCCCAGAATGTTACTCCTAAGAATCGGTAGTTCTTGCTTGTGACCTGAATCTCTGGGAACTCTTTTCTGCTTCATGCGTCGCTTTCTGCCAGTCTTCAGCCTGGAAGGACAAGTAGGGAGGAACCGCCTCCGGAGAAGAGGGCGGCGACCTACACCCTCTTTCTCAGGATGTTCTCCCCAGATTCTGCACGGCCTCCGTATCAGGAGGCTGGGGAGCGCACCCCAGTTCTCACTGTGCCTGGCAGTATGGCTCTGTGAGCAGGGCTGCAGTCACTGCCCCTTTGGGGTGGGGGAACGGCTGAACCAGGCCTGGTGGGTTTTTAACAATTCCTTTCAGCCACACACAGCCCGATCTGAAAAACAACAACATATTGTGACTCTGTTTTGCTTAGTGGCTTTGGGGGAAAATCCGGTTGTGAAGTGAGGCAGGGCTTTCTGTGGAGAAGGGGCATTGTGACCCGGGCTCAGAGGAAAAGAATTGTCCAGACCCGGGCCCGGGCCAGCCAATCCCACTGCAGTGTGTCCACAAGCCATTTCATAATTATCCGTCATGAATGCCTCCATGCTGCCTTAATAGATTATTTAAAATGGTGCGTGTGCCTCCCATGCACCCTCCAGTCAGCCTCACAGTGTACATACATACAGGCGGAGAGGTAATTGCATATCATGTATCTCTTTGTTCCAGACACTTTTATAAAAGAGTATGTATTATGTATGGTGTGACCTTCAAATGTCAGGAGTGTGTTGTGCAATAAACTGTCAATATTTGTGGTTATAAGGTACTAGATGACTTTTACAATAATTGGAACGGCTATATTAAAAGCTTGGATCACTCAGCTGGTTAAAGAGAAAGACACAGGCCTGTGTTCATCAGGGACTTGCCTTCTGCCAGCGATTAAATGAAAGATATTGCAAGGTGCTTAAGATGTCTTCTTTGTTTAAAAAAGAATATGGCAAAACATGTATTCAGGGAAGGCGTTATCTCCCCATCATCCCTTCTGTCAATGCACATGATTCCCAGGGGAAAACTCAGCCCACGAGTTATGGTGACTGACCAAGTAGATTTTTATAAAAGGTGGGTCCCGCTCAAGCTCAGTGTCACTTAGGTGAGGAGTCCTTGACACACATCGGGCATTCAGATCTCCCCCACCCCATCAGAGATGGGGGAGCTGTAAATTATCCTAAGAGGATCTTAAAAGCTATAGTGTGCTTTTTTTTTAAAAGTAAATAAATTATGTAGAAATCTTTTGGGAATTTGTGCTTTACTGAAAGTAGAGGCTTCTATAGTGCTCCTTTTTCCTCCTTTTTTTTTTTTTTTTAAAGAATGGGCTACTTAATTTAAATTATGGAAAAACAAAACAAAACAAAACAAAACAAATCTTTTGCACTAATTACAGTATTAATTGGGGCCTAGGTTACTTGAAAACTCTTTGACAGTCCTCTTCTCATGACTGATGTCTCTTTATGCTGATGGGAGGCCATTTCTTCTGGTGACAGTGACATCTTTCTTTTTAGCCATTTAGTGGGTAAATGAAATAGTGGGAGGCACCTGAGCAATGTACCCTCACCCCTATCTTCTGAAAAGCTCATTGTGACCTGGTGGATTATAATTGTATGTTTCCGGTTCTTTCGCCTAGATGGATTGAGAACTGGGAGACTCCTGAGGTCCCCTCCGCCAGGAAGCCCCCACCCCGACCACCCCCGACCTCCTGTCCACTCTGTTGGCATCACATGCCAGCCGCTGGAACTGCAAGTTCTTGGGGGCATTTCTGATATTTTGCTGGTGCGTGGGGCTGATTTCTCCCTGGCTACTCAAAGCATCTCCTCTCTTAAAGTCAGGAGCGAGTCTTAGTATCTGAACTCCAGTTGGCTTGCCTCCTTTGATTCTTATATTTATTGAAAAAGGTATGTAGCAATCCCTGCTATGATCTGGGTGTTTACCGTGTATCTGGGGGATATCACATCCAAGAGCAAAAGAAGGCCTCTCTTCGTGTGAATTCCTGGGCCAGGCAGGGCATGAGTGACTGCATAGGTCACACAGAGTCCACAAAGCAGGCCAGGGGCTCTGCAGGAGGAGCCAGGGAGATGCTACAGATATGGTGGTCCAGCCAGGTGCCTGTGGGACCAAGGCCTGGTTGAGGGTCTCCGTGTGAATTCAGGGGAAAGAAAATTCCAGGTGGAGGGAAGAGTAGGCGCAAAGCCCCAAATGGCGAACTAGCCAGGTGGCTTGAGAAGAACGGAAAGGTGGCAGGCTGGAGTACAGGCAGGAGTGGGGGTGGATTCAGAGCAGGGGCGTGGAGATAATGAGAAGGAATTGAGGGTTATTTTAAAGAGCCATGAAATCAGTGGCCAGGGGCAACCCTGCACTGGGCTGTTCTAGGAGGGGCAGCTCCCTGGGATGTCTGTCTCCAGGCCCATTCTTCTGCCTGCTTTTCTTCCCCCAGGTGGGTTTGTAGGTGCCCTGCTCTGGCCACCTAATGGTATCTGGAGTCCCAGGCTCCCGCCACAACCAGACCTGAGGGAAGGGAGGAGAATGCAGAACCAGAGAGATTCGTCTCATCAGATGTCTTATACCAGGGCCCATTCAGTGAGCCCTTTGCCCTGCCTGCTGCGTGCAGTGTTCAGCCTGGGGACCAAAAGTACCCACGGCAGCCCTGAGGGATTTAGGAGAGCTGGAAACGCAAGGATTACAGAGGATGCTGTCAACGGCAGCTTCGTCAAACAGTGCCAAAGGGAAGAGACCCCATGGGTGGCCCAATCACCAGAAGGCGGGGTCCACACACTCCCCCGACAATTAAGAAAGGGCTCTGGGCTTTGGTAAAACCAGAAACACATTTGGCCCACAGTGCTTGATTTTGAAGCCCTTGTGTATTTTAAGGGAAATTTAATCCATGTGTTTCTGATTCGTTTTCACTTAACTCATCAAAATGTTGCTTTAGAGAAGCTATTTGAGAGCCTAGTGTCTTATATTTTTCCCTCCAAATTGTAGCCTTTAAATGACCTATTTCCCCAGTTCCAGAAATCCTATCTTGCCAAAAGCACATGGAACTCCAGGAGGTTTGGGATTGGGCTGGCAGGTGAGGGCAGGCACGGGCAGGCAGCGGGCTGCCTCTCCACCTCTCCGCAGCCAGGACACCAGGGCCGGAGCCTCACAACCCAGAGGAGACTTCCTGTTGTCTTCCCACCAGTTGACATCCTTTTTGGAAATAGCTCTCTCTCTCTTTTTTAAACAAATATTTTGGCCAATCCATATTAATGCTTCCGTGTTTGACATGCCTATATATGGCCATCAAAAGCTGGACAGCTCTGGTGGAACAACAGAGACATCAAAATAATGCTGACCCAAGCGCTGGGTTAAGTCTTCCAAGAGTTAAGTAGAATTGTTCACACTAATGTTATCATTTTATGCATGCATTATTTAAAAATTTTTTTTGGCAATTAAAGGCATTCTTAACCAGGAGTCTCTGCCACACCAACCATGGTTTCACTCAAGTCCGTTCACTTTAAAATTTTCAAAAGAAGGGAAACTGTCACACTTTCGGGAGAAGCCTTACATCCCTTTGGACTTTCTCCAAAGTGTTAGCTCTTTCTCCTCCTCAGAAGATTTTAAAGCACTGGTCTATGCAGGCAAAGAAATTAGGAAGGATGCGTTTTTTGCTGTCCTGCTCGCAGACTCCACACAGAGATTTTTCTTCATTCATGAAGCGAGAGCCATGCTTTTGAGGTGTTCTTTGCACAAGACAGACTTTCAGAATTAAATGTACAACTCATCTTGGAAAATGTATTTACTGTTAAACTAGACAATGTATAGAAATTAAAATACCATGGTATTTATGTCATCAAGTAGAAAGTGTATTCAGGTATTAGACAGCTATCTTGCCTGTGCGAGGTTGCTGGGAAACTTATCTTCACTGTATGGACTTGTCATCATCACCATCATTATCATCATCATTATCATCATCATTGTCATCATCATCATCATCACTGTCATTTTTTTAATGGAAATCTTTCCAAAATGTACTTTTGGTTGCATGAGGGTGAGGCTGGCTGGCAGTTAGGATGAAGTGAAGTGAGAATGGAGAATACATATACAATTTAAAAAGACTCATCTTTGCTTTCTCTTTTTTTTTCTTTGGTTCTTTTTCTCTGTCTCTGTCCTCATTCTCATTCAGTGAATTCAAGGCTCTATGGGAAGACTAGATGTGAACCTGGGAGACCTCATCAAGAGAGGTCGACTCTTCTTGGTCAGTTCGCATCAACTCCCACAATGACCCTCTCCGTGGCTTAACAGAACCGAGATTTATTTCTCATTTGTGCAAAGTCTAGTGTGAGTTGGCTCTTGTCCATCAGGTGATTTAGGACCCAGACACCCTCCACTTTATGATGCTGCCATCTCAAGCCTTGTGTTACAAGATTTCGGGAAGAGAGGGAGGAGCTGTTGAGCACCATCTCTCCTCTGCATGCCTGCAGCTATTGGCCAGAAGTTAGCCTTAACTTAGTGCAAAGAGAAGCTGGAACCTACCAGGGACATTTAAGAGTATTTGCTGCCCTTTTCATAGTCATTTTTCCTGTCTCTCAAAGACTCATCCCCATTTTTATTTGGAAGTATCACAAGTCTTGGGTAAAGACAAGAAAGAAGCATTAGATTGACAACTCTCGATACTACAGGAAGCTGGAGCTGAGGACCCTAGATGGGGTGTCCAGTCCCCGTGGGTCAGATGGACCCAAAGGCCAAGGGAAGCTTGAAGGGGGTTTACCTCAGGACCGCCAGGTATTAGGAATACAGAGGAAAAAGTTTTCACCTTTTGTCTCCTCAGTCTGCCATCTTGGTGTACAAGCCAATTTTAAACATGTACTAGGGAAGCTCAGTGTTTAAAGATAGTCTAGGAGAAAATATACCCTTAAAATTCCAAAATTTTCCGCCAGCCAAGTCTTTAAATTCTAAACATATTATATATGAGTAGTGTTAAGTGTATAATTAGGCATCCATAAATTCAAATTTGTGTACAGCATGGTAACCAACCCCAGGAATGACGCTAGACAGCTTTTAATAGTATTTATTTTTTATTTGTCTAGGCTTTAACTTGGGGAAAGTTGTTTGTCTTTCTAAGTATATGATTCCTTGTCTATCCAGTTGACAGTGTCTACAGTTGATGATGAGGATTCTAACTGACCCTTGGTCGGTTTTAATCCCCTGAATCCTTCTCCAACCCACAGCTTTGAGACCTCCCTCCCACCCTCCCTCTATGAATGCACCTTCATCTCACCTTCATCTAGGTCAACCTGGCTGTACGGTAGGAGGATTGAAACATGCAAATGAGCCCAGGCAGGCATGGTTTCTGTTCTTGAGATGACAAGATTAGGAAGGTCACTTGTTGGACATCTTCCCCAAATAATGTGTTCTTGAAATGATTGGATTGATCTCTATTTAACAAACCTCTCTTACCACGTAGGAACAGGAGAAAGTCTACAGGGTTTTTGTTTCCTATTACAGTTCACTCATTTTAGGCTGAAAATCTGGACCGTCATACAGACAGCTTGTGTTCCTCTGGAGTATTATTTGCCATATCTGTACAAGACATCCATTTAAGAATAGATCCTATGCTATTTAGTGGCGTCAAGAAAACGAACAGGTCACAGGGGTTACTTCGCAACCCTTTCCCGTCATACAAGGATGTAGAGCACACCCAGGCTGTGTTGGGCAAGGAGATGGCTTCCCAAACAGCAGCCAGATGCTCCAGGGACATCAAGTCTCTAGGAGCCGATAGGACACTCCCTTCCTTCACAGCTGAGCTAAGAGTGGCAGATAAGAGGCTTCAACCTGTCCACTGAGCCACCTTGAGTCCATTTTAGAGGAAGTTTCTGATTGGAGGGAAGAAACATTACGGAAAGAGGGAAAAGAAAACTTTTTAAAAAACTGAAACCAGTGTGCCCTGGTAGAATAGTGATTTGGTCAACCACCTTTGGCTGAGAGCATAGTCCATGTCCATCCCAAGGACCCAAGTTCACAACTCTGGAGCTCAGAGAACAACCAAGAAGAGCAACTAAATACAAAAGTACTTTATCCTCCTCTCTCTTCCTGCCTGCCTACTCACCTTCCTACTAGCCTGCCAGCACCTTTCCTTAAAAAAAGAAAAAAAAAATCTTAAACCGAGCCACAAATGGTCTGACAAAGGGGCCAGGGAAGGGTCAGTCTGTCTGTCTCTGGACCAGGGACATCTTCACTAGCCATGATGTCCCAGGGCATCTTGCAGGACAGCTCTCAGTGCCTTTAGAGTCTGGGTGCAGAAGGGATGACAGCGTCTTTCCCTCTAAGCAGGACCCTGGACTCTCGGGTGGGCTGGAGAGAATATAAACACTGCTCACTGCCACCCATTCAGTCGCGGCTCCCACACGGGCCTGCAAGCACACGGCCTGGCCAGAGCTGCCTCGGCCTTCCCTGTGCTTGGCTTTCAGCCTCTCTGGACACTTCCTGGGACCACCCACAGTCTCCTTCATCGTCTTAGTTTGTTTTTCTAGTTGGATTAGTCTAAAAGTAAACGCCATAGGTCTCTGGCCCTCCAAAACAAAAAAAACGAAAACAAAAAAAAATTCTGTCTAAAGTGAAAATTAGACTTCTAAATCTGCAAAGAAAGCTATTTATCTTACAGATTTGTTCTTTTTATTGGGCCACACATATCCGAGGTAGAAAGATACAAGGGAAACAGAGGCCATCACTTAGAGGGACACAGAGTGAGGCCCCCATCATCCAAAACTCCCGTAAAGCCTTCCAGAGCGCGCCTGGCCTGATCCACCGTGTACCGGGGGGATGGCTCCCCAAAAGCTCCACTAGGAGTGTGTCCGTTGCACTGTCTCTATCCTCTTCTCCCAGACAGCCCCAAGTTGCTTCTGCTCACAGATGGGCTCTGCTGGAGGAAGCTTCTAGGGAAGGTGTTCCTGTGTGAACCATGGGATGGGAGGACCTGCAGGAATTTTTATGTGTGAAGTCCACACCTGCTGCCTCGGTCCTGAGGCCAACATCTGGGCATATTTAGTTCTGCTTATAATTCAAATTGACAGCTGCTGGCCTCCCAACTTACAGAGGGTACCTTAATTCTGTTGAGGGAGCACTTGGGTGGAATTTTAATCAGGCTCTTGGCTGTTTTAAGCTGACCTCATGGTCCCACAAAAGAAAGGCTGAGTAATGCCGGGCAGGCAGATACGGCTTGTTTGTGGGGGGCTAGGAGGTGGGGAGGAGCAGATCACCTTCCAGCTGTTTAACCTGGCTGGGGTTGACTTGGCATTGACATCTGGTCATTGTTCTCCTGGGCTGTCAGCAATCCGGCTCCAAAAGATGGTGGACTCAACTCACTTTGCAGTGTGGTGTGCCCCGCTGTGGGATGCGTGAGGCCTGTGTTTGCTGTGACCTTATAACACTTGTCTAGTGCCTCTTGCTCATACTGTAGCCACCTTTGGTAGCCTTTCCATTCACATGGTGATGAGACAGCTTTCTGCTTGCCTGGGTGAGGGCATGAGATTGAGTTGCAGGGGAAGGTAAGCTCAGGCATCCTACCTGTGCCCCAGGATGAGGGGAAAATGCTAGGCAGTTAGACCACCGTGCAGATCTTCCAAGATAGGGGGAGGAGGATTAAAGCCATCCTTCAACGTTCTCCAGGGTGCTGGTATGATCAGACATAGTCCAAAGGCAGAGAGGATCTCCAAGCCTCAGTATTTCCACAGTTGCTCGGAGCAAATCACAAATAAGAGCCACGTGCACTTGCCTTTATCTTGTTCATGACCTATAAGTCTGTCCCTTTTGGCTGTTAGCACAGAACACCAGAAGCGGATGTTGCAGAATAAAAGCGATTTGCATTTTCCACTGCTTGGAAGGTACAAATCTTGTTTATTCTGCTCTCTGCAGAACTCATGGGTCCACTTATTATCCCAGAAGTCCTCCCGGCTGTCATTCTGGGTCTCTGCTGAGGCTGAGAGGGCGGGCTGGAAGCACTGTGAGGACCCCACCAACCTCTGGAGCTGGGGTCTGTGTCAGGCATGTGCCACAATTCCAGAGAAGGAACAGGGAGTCCTGAGGAGAAGGCCCTACACCTCGCCTCCTCGGAGACAGACTCCCAGCCCCGGCCCTGCTCCACTGTGTCGCCTCGTTGGCAATGTGATGTCAGGCCTCGGGTTCTGAAATAACATATCCTCCAACCACGAGATATTTTCACAGTTTTATTTACTGTTATGTCCCATCATTTCTGTGCAGAAGGCAGCCATATGTAAATTTTATTCCATTTTCTAATGGTTTGGGTTACATAACAAATAACAGCGGGAAGGAAAATTTGTATTGATACTTTACGGAGGAAGTTCTCGAGTCACTGCACGAAGAATTAACTGCAGTGCTCTAAGTTTATGGGAGTTTTGCAGCTGAGTTTCTGCACATGACTTTGAATATGTCACTATATGTTTATCATGGGCTAATTGTGGAACTGCATTTCCATACTTTTTCTTTCTTGAGATTACACCAGCCAGCGATGGATACAAGACTCTGCAAGGAAGAAATGATCAGTTCTGGATAATTTTCTTTCCTGTCCCAAAATAGCTATATGTCTGCATGTCTCAGGGACTCAGCCGAGACACGTTTTTTTTTCATTTGTTGCTTGACATAATGCAAATGTGATTTCGATACTATAGTGAACTCTCCAGCTATAGTCCATATTATAAATTAATCAGATTCAACAAACACCAACATTTTTAAACTTTTTTGAAAAAAAAATGTAATAGGAGCTAAGCAAAAGAAGAAATCAAACCAGCTGCTGACACAGCTGTTTCTTTTCTTGTTTAATTCAGTTCAATATAAAGGTACCATATGCTGCTTAAAATGATGATAGGAAAGATGAAATAATTTAAGAGAATAACAAGAAAATACATGAATTGTCAGCATTCTGTCAGATTTAAAGAATGAAATAGACAGGTGTAGTATTGACATGTTTAACTTTGTGTGGTGTTAGCAGTTTTGGTGCGAACAACTTCTGACATGTGCTGAAGTGACGTGAGAACGTTTCTCCTCCGCTGCAGACATCGGCGAGGAGGCTGGGAGATCTGCCGGCGTCCAGCAACCCGCACTTCTTCGTGACAGGAGCCTGGGCTCGGCCATGAAGGACTGCCCGTACTGTGGGAAAACCTTCCGGACATCCCATCACCTCAAGGTCCACCTGAGGATACACACAGGTGAGAGACCTGGGTGCACAGGTGCACAGCTCAAAGGGGAGGCCCCCACCCCACTACGCCTGTCCCCAGTCTGTGCTCTCACTAGCACTGTCACCAACGCTCAAGTTCTCCATGGGCCTGTCTGTACCCCACTGTGTGTACAGGTCGAACTGACCTGTGTGTCCTGCATCCTTATGTCACGATCACCCTCCCTAGGACACAGGTGTGCAGACCTAGATGTCCTGTGTCCAGGCCTGGGTGCACCTTTGTCCGAGGCAGCAGGCATCTTGCTGATGGTTTCCCTCTGTGATATTGAGGTAGCACACCCCACACCCTTGGGTTGACCAGATGTCTTTCAGGAGCAAATGCCGGGAATTCAACTCAAAGTTTTGTGTGTATGAAAGCAGAGTAGCCGCCCACTGCCCCCAGGTGAGCTGAGCTGGCGTTTGGCCCGGCAGGGCCTACGTGCCCACACCTGGGTCTGAGCAGGTGGAGTCAGCCCCTTCATGTCACGCTGATTGAAAGTTGTGGGGCTCATCACTCCGTCTCCTCAAAAAAGGAAAAGTGAGAGTGCTCTTAACCCACATGGGGAATGGCTGCTCAGTTCCCGGGTCATTTCTTCTGTCTCGGTGTCATTGTAGCCCCTTGAAATGAGGGCTTCTCTTAGTCTCTCTGCTTTGTCCCTTGGTCATGATTCTTTTAGCTTTTCTGCTAGCTGTTTGCACATTTGCAATACAAAACAAAATCTATCTGAGATATGGACACCTCTATTTTCTTTGATTTTTCTCTTGACACTTTATCTATTGGAGTATGAGCTGCTTCAGAGGATAGACAAATATGCCATCTATTTTCAAAAATAATTGTGGTCTATTTCCCAAGGAATCAATAAAGCTCAGGGTTATGCAGGATATTTAGTGCACACCGGCCTCGTGTGCAGTGTGTGCTTAAAGACAAGGAGCCCCTCCCCTGGTGTTCCCAAATCTGCCCGACACCAGAGGAGCCCTGAGGACAGGTGGCCATGAGCCATGGCTGTCACCTTTCTTCAGCGTCTGGGGCACAGTTGACCTTGGACACTGCCCCTCCTGAGCCTGGAGCACTTCCCTTCTCACGTGCTCATCCCGGGACAGAGAGGGAGCTTTTCAAACCAGGCAGCAGCCCAATGAGCCACCAGGCCCCTGGGCCTGACCCCACCTGACTCTGAACTCTTCTGCGTTGTTCTTTGTCCTCATCAGCCTCTTAAACCCCACTGACCTTCCTCCTGTTTCTTCTGTGCCAAATGCTTGTTCCTGCTGCAGGACCCTTGACCCACTTCTCCACCTGGAGCATCCTTCCTCCTTGAAGGCATAGTTCCAACGAGGTGTCTTCAGAGAATCCATCCCAACCACCCTCCTGTGTGCTCCCTCATGGCCCTGCCTTGTTTTCTTCACAAACACGGCAGTTCTCCCAATTATCTAGTTCAGGCAGCTGTTCATTTCCTTGGGTGCTGCTTGTCTCCCACCAGCTAGAAGGTGAGGGTGGCCACTTTGTCCATCTTTCCATTGCTGTGGTTTCTAGAAACCCAGGGCCTGCTGGAGCGCTCACATGTCACAGGAGTGCGATATATTTATTTGAAAGGTTGAATGAATGACAGAGCACATGGGAAAATGCGGCAGTGACCCTCCTCCTCTAAACCCAGTGTGGTGGCCAGTGTCAGAGGGGACAGGTACATGACCAAACACCCAGGCACCCCTGGTCTTTTTGCAGAGAGCCAGCACACGTGAACCTACTGGAAGCCACAGCAGGCAGCAGACTGCAAGTGCTCGATTCCTGGTTGTGGGTGCAAGACCCCTTCTCCGCACCAGGAGCTCAGTGGGGGTCCCTGAGGTCCTGCAGCAGGGTCTTTGCACTTCTCTGCCAGACAGGCACACTGGCTTGTTCCTGCACCTTCAGAGTCTGGCACCAATGCCCCCTTCTCAGCAAGCCCTTCTTCGTGGTCAGGTTCCAGGTGATCAGCTCAGACATCTGGCTTTCACAGGTCCTGCCGATGTCCACTTTGCTCCTCAAGTTAGAGTGGGGGCCCCCTGGCTTGAGGTGGCTGTTGGGGACACCCTCAGATTGCAGGATATGGAAGACAGTCCACCAGAACACCCATATCAGGCAGTCTATAGGAGTGTGGCGAGGTGGCCAGCTGTGTCCTCTGATTTTGCACTTTGCTAAATGTAGGTAGGGGCGCCTGGCTGGACTTACAGGGCAGGTCATGCCTGCGGGAGGTGGGCTCAGAAACAAAGGGCAGAGTCTTGCGCCTGGGCCTCTGCTGACCCCGCAGACTCTGATCCCCACCAGCTGTCCAGGGGAAGAAGACACTCCACAGAATATTCCAGGTAAACTAAGACCAAAGTGATTCTGGGTAAAAGCAAATGGATGCTCCTTGAGAAAGATTTTATTTTTCCCTGAACTTCTGCTTCACAAGCTTCAGAGGTTTGTGACCAACAGTCTTTGGAGACAATGGGAATAGCATTGTAGGTCCGTGGACAGAGAGGCTTTCTGGAAACTTCCCAGAATAAGGGAGAAAAATGAAAGAAGCCATGGAAACATCACACTGCCACCCCCTTGGAAGCAGTATTTGCAGTGTAAAAGGCAGAATGGTTACCAGATAAAGATCAATTTCCTTTTTATCAAAGAACAAAGAAGTTGGAAAATGCTTACACTTCTGCATTTGAATAGAACAGAAAGTGTTACATGTTATACTTCACCAAAGTAAACATTCATTAGGACAATGTAAAAGTGTAGATTACACACATAATTAGAAATCAAAATTGAGTCATTTGTTAATGAGTTAATGGGGGCTGCATTTGCGGAGCAGTCCCTTACCCTCTTCCCCCTGTCTCTCTTTGCATTTTTGGATTTCAAGTGACAGGGCCGGAGGACAGCAGTTTATGAAATAGAACACACGCTTTGCAAAATGCCACCTTTTGAAGTTTTTCTATAATGGACTCATGAACATATTACAAATCCAATGTGTAATAAATATATTTTAATTGGCCGGAATATGAGGTGGCACATTCTCTGTGCCTGCTATCCGATTCCATCTTTATGAGAAGCCGTGATCATATAACATCCACTCTGCTTTTCTAACTCCACTGCATTAACGCAACCACTGCTCCTCTCCTCCCAGCACCTGTTTGCTGGAAAGGTGCTGAGTCGGTTCAGTCAGATTGCTCTGAGCACCTGGGGGCTGGTGAGAGCCTGCAGGTAGCTAGAACGTTTCTGCTACCCCCTGTCTCCAGCCAGACCTACACAAGGCTGAGGGGGAGCATCTGGAGGACCCTGGTGTCCCTCAGTGACCGTAAGAGCCAAGAAGCCCTCCACTCTGGACCCCACAGGGTAGACATTCATTGCTGCTCAGCCAGGGCAAGAAGAACTTTTTCGCCAAGGAAAACATTCTCTTGGTCTGGTTAGGAAGCCATCACTGGACATGTGTAACTTGTCTTCTAGAGCGCACTGCTGGCGATTCAAGCTCAGAGCCAAGCAGTGGGTCTGAGGAAGACGATTGTGTCAGCTAGGATTCTCTAGAGAAAGAGCATTTATAGATCTCTATTTCTATGTCTATCTCTGTCTCCACTCTGTATCTCTATCTCTGTCTCTACATCTACAACTCTCCAAACACACACACACACACACACACACACACACACACAACATAACATATATAGACAGAGACAGAGAGACAGATTTATTATAAGGAATTTAATAGAAGAGCTATAATGGCATACTCATTACGGAGGCTGAGAAGTCTCGAGGCCTGCAGTTGGCAAGCTGGAGACCCAGAATGGGCATTCCATCCCAAGTCCAAAGGCTTGAGAAGCAGGAGAGCCAATGATGTAAGTCCCTGTCCAAGACCCAAGTCCCAGCTCAGTCAAGCAGAGAGAGCTCTTTATTCAGCCTTTTCTTCTGTCCAGCCCTTCAGTGGGTTGACAGAACCCCCCACACCCACACACACAATGGGGAGGGCCATCTGCTTTACTCAGTCTATCATTCAAATACTAATCTCTTTCAGAAACACTCCCACAGACACCCCAGAATAATCATTAAGCAAATATCTGGGCACCCCATGGCCCAGCCAAGTTGACAGGTGACACTAACCTTCCTGCAGAGGCATCAGCGAACATTTCATCTTAACATGTATCAGGAGGCAGGGAGACCCCCTAGGTTGCACCTGAGGCTGGTCTCCTTTCATTATTCATCCCCTCTCCCCCTCCTCAGCCCTGGGGGCACGCTCCTGGGTCCACTGGAGTTTTGTGCACTGGAGGTAGATACATGCGAATCAGCCCCTGAAAGGGTCTCGAGCCTTGTATTGCCCACCTACTCCCGGCCTTTTTCACCCAGGTGCTGGCTGTGACCCCGGGACCTCCCTCAGGTGGCTGCCTTCGTGTCTGGTTTCCTGGGAGGTGCCTGAGGTCTCAGAAATGACCATCGTAGAGAAATGTAATAAGGAACCTCATTCGTGGAAACTTGGAGGCACGAAAGTTCAGGGACTAATTAAAAATAAATCTCATTAGTTTTTTTTCCCCTCTCAAATGATGTGAGTGGTTTATTAATCTGGTTTTGATGTACTGTGTATGCAGTCCAGCCTGTGTTGGGAACCTCTTTATGGGACCAGGTTTGCATGGGGAAGCTGGTGTGGCTTCCCGGGGCCTCAGGTTGAGGCACGTCCGGCACTGCCCTCCATTTCTGAGCCGTGCCTCCAGGATGCGGCAACTGGGTGCTGGCTGAGGGGACACGAAGGACCTGACTCTCGCCTGCCTCCTGGTCACCAGGCCCGGCTTTCCCGTCCTGATAGGACCAAAGAGAATAGTGGAAGTGAGAGGATTTCTTTCCTGAGGGCACCCCAAAGGGTTGCGTGCCAGCAGGCGTGGGGGCGGCTGGGAGTTCACCTTCTCGTGACCGGAGCTATGTCTACACAATGTGACAGCAACTGGGTGACCGCAGAAAAACCCAGCCAATGGGGTGAAGCCTCCACGACATGCGTAGTGAACAGTGATGGAGGCTGTTGGTGCGCACATGCGGACCCTGTGCTAAGCACCGCACAGCCCCCCCATCCTCACAGCACCTGTCGGACCAGGTTCTCCCCCTCCGCTCCTTCGTTGGGGAGGGAACTGAACCCCAGAGGTTGAAGTTGCTCACCCAAAGGTGCCCAGCCTCAGAGTAGAGGTGGTAATCCAAATCTGCCTCATTTGAAATCTTATTCTCTTAACCACTGCGTTGTATTGATATTTTTACTTTTCTGGGTGAATTTTGACTTGTTTTAGGCCATTAATGCAACATTTCTTTGACAGTGTGTGTCCACACCATAACCAGCGGGAGGAAAGGAAGTGACTTGTACCCACAAGGTGTGTTGACGCAGCCTCCCGGAGATTTCAAAGGGAAGTACTATACACCCTGGCTCCTCCTTTCCCCCTTACTCAGGCTGGCCTGAGGCCCGGCCCCTTGACCCCGAGTGCCTCAGTTTCTTCACCCACATAGAGAGGCTAGGGAGGCAGTGAGACAGGTGCGGCTGCTGTGGCACCAGCCCCCTGCATCACCCTCATCACGGAGCGGACAACCTCTGTGCCATTTTGGAAACTGCCTGTCAGCCCCAAAGAGCTTCACAAGCACAGACTTGAGTTGATGTGGGTGGATGTGGGTCTGCCTGCTCGCACCCAGGTGCCTGTGCCTGCTGGTTCCCTGCCTGACCTTTGATGTTTCTGTATGTCTGCTTCAAAAATGGATAGGTTAAACTGGGTGCTTTCCCCATTTCCTTTGTAAACAGAGAGTCCATAGTAGGGGATAGTCACCTGGGTATTGATGCAAACAAAAATTTTCTTGTCAAAATGCAAATGATTCCCCCATCCCCACCCCCACTTCTTGTTTTGAATTAGAATGCTGTCGTTTTTTTTTCTATTTCTAAGATGAACTAAAAAGCCCATTTTATTTCTTTACAGTTCCCCATCCTTGCTCTTCCTGCTGTAATGACATCCCAAACTTTTGTTGAAAATAATTGATTGAATTTAAATTTCCTTAAAAGTTTAAGAGGTAATGTTACAGTATAAATTTCCTACCAAACACTAAGTAGGGAAATATCCATTAGTGAAATTAACTACAGTTTCTAGGTAGCTAACAATGTGCGTATACAGTAGGGCATGGCTAATGAACACTGCAGTGGGTGATATTTCATTATACAAATTAATGCTCACATTTTAATGGGAAAGTCACATAATGAATCTCGGCTTCAGTGACAGCAATTAGAGACACAGATTGTCCCCTTCTGGACAAGGCACTGTTTAGCAATAAGCAGCTGTGTGAAAAGTCTTCAGGTTTACAACATATATATGCTTTGGGGGAATTAGTGTACAATTTATATTAATGTACTGAAGCTTCGCTGCAAAGGCACCACCGTATTTATCTCTCCTGGTATTAACTAAGTAAAGACATGTAGAAAGACTAAATAAATATCAAATAGCGGATGCAAAGGCAGGAAAATATTCTGTGGCTCAACTGAAAAGTGAAAACACTTTGGGAGATTTGAAAAAAATTCCACAAGGAAAGTTAGAAACATGAAACATTTCTTAAAAGCTTGATAAAGAGATTTTCAAAGAGAATGATAGGACTCTACCTGTTATTTTTGTAGAGGAGCTGGCTCGGACTAGCTCCAAAATGCTTGCCCGGGACTGTTTGGTTCCCTTGGCACTTTCAGAGCAAAGTGGAGTCTCCCAGGGAGAAAAGATACGACTGTGTACAAATGGGTTCAGTAAGTGAATTAAGCCACTTGGTCGTCTGTTCCTAAAAATTTATGATACAACAACTATGCAGATGTTACCAATGGTCTTCCGACACCGACTGGATGTCTTCTGCTGTCTGTCTGTGGGTAGTGTTTAAGATGGTTCCACGAATTTCTTCAGTCTGTTGGAAATGAAGCGATGATTTCTCATTTTATTATGCCTTTTCTAGAAAAATTCTCTCTTTCAGAAATGCATTGTTTAAGCCCACATTTTATTCCTGTAAAGTATTGTGAGAGGTTTGCCCTCTGAAGGCCACATGTTCTTACATTCTTCCCGGGGAGGGAGGGGGGTGGCTGACTCAGTACCTGCATCCTGTTCCCACACGCAGGTGTCAAACTGGCTGCCCCGCTCCAGACCCAGAATAGATGTGGTGCCCCTTTCCATATGTGAAAACGTTTTGAAGTCATGTTAATATTTAAAAGCCAGCTTATGACAAATAGAAATGGACGGTGAAGGTTTTCCGAGGGAGCCAGAGGTGCTGGTGCTCATAGGGTGGAGTCCAGTGCCGGCTGCCCTAAGGAGAGGCCTTTGGTCCCTGCACTGCTGTTCCACACACTCCTGTCCTCTGCTGACTCTGAAGCCATGTGACTCCTACAACTGCAGATGCAACGACAGGGAACCTCAAGCTTCATGGAGGTGACCTGCAAATGCATGACAGCCTGGAAAGTTTGGGACTGTCTGAGTAACCCCCCAGTAGATTTGGACTAATTAGGCCTAAGTGGTCAATCATTCAACTAGACAGAGCCTCTGGCAGGGGCTGGGGGTTGCCCGTGCCACGAGGCGGCGGGGAGGACGCCTTTCCAAGTCTCCAGCAGTCTGGGCCCCCCTGGGAGCAGGTTGGGCCGCCCACTGACTTGCTCCTTGGCAGAAGCCTGGGGCTTTGTTAGAGTCAGCCCAGCAGGCACTGTCTGTCCAGTCAGAGCAAAGGGCCAGGTGCAGCCAGGTGTGGCCACGCTGATGACAAAGCTGCTCAGTGCAGGTGGACTCGGCATTTGTCTGTGGGCCAAACAGAAGGACAGCACTTGATGGGAACGTGGAGCCAGCTAAATGTGCTGACGGTTTTCCCCGCCCCATCTAGACCAATGTTGTGAGACGCTCGCCTCCAGATCCAGAGCAGCCTGAAATGTGCCCTTGGGGGAAGAAGGCTTAGGAAACAGCTGGATGTTTGCAGTGGAAAATGAGACCCTGGGGCTGCCCGGGGCCTCTCCAGGGAGCACACTTGCCCTGGACCTCTCTATCCCCTGGGTTTGCCTGGCCACATGTGTACCGCCTCAGGAGATGAGGGAAGGCTTCACGCAGAGGGCAGTAGTGGGGATCCAAATCGCTCAGAGAACTAATAATTTACAAATTTTAATTATGGATTAAAATCAGGTTTTGGGAGATTTAGGTTTCTTGTTTTATTAAAAGAGAGGAAGGAAGAGGAATAAGAAGCATTTAAGGAAGGAAGGAAAGGTTGGAAGAAGCGTCTTTATTTCATAGTATTATTGGGATTTTCATCCTGATCCTGAGTCACAAACTCAGGTCCTTGAACTTGATGTGGTTTGCACACCAGCGTCTCAGTCTTCTGAGACTCAAGGGCTTGCCCCTGCATTTTCATTTTAAAGCACAAATCTGAAGGGTAAGTTTATCCACGAAGTTCACTCTGGAGGGTTTATCTGGGGTTTGGGGCGACAGAGAGCAGTCGCCTGAACAAGGCCTTTTAGGAGGTTGAGCCATGCAGGGGAATCAGCAGCAGAAGCTCTTCGAGAGTGTGCCGGCAGTGGAGAAAGGGCTGTGGAGGGTTCGCTAGAGTCTGTGTATATCATTTGCAGTCAAAATCACCTTTGAAAATCTGCTGAGCCGCCCTGGTTCACTGGGGCCCGGACCTGGAGACTCTAATGCTGAGAAGGAACCCTTCTTGTTCCTCAGCTGGGATGTTTTGCTCTGGAGCAGTGGAGGCCAAGGCCTCCTTTGAACTTTACAAAAGCAGAGATTTAGCAGGAAGAGAGCCTTTCCTGCACAGTGTGTCTGCTGTGTGTATGCTGTGAGGTGTACATGCGTGAAATGTGTCATATGTGTGATATGCGTGAAATGTGTGTGTCATACGTGTGATATGCATGAGGTGTGTGAGTGCGGCGTACGGTGTGTGTGTGTGTGTGTGTGTGTGCGTGTGCACGTGCGCATGTATCTTGCTTTCATAACGATGTGATATATCTCGTCCAAATTCCATGGTGGTATCTCTTTGATTCTGCACTTAATTCCCATTCCTAATGCCAAGTACAGTACTTGCCAAGTAGGAGGTGTTCATTTATGTATTAGTTCATTCAATCAAAAATGAGTGTGAATGGACTTGCGCAAGTCTGGGTGTGGGGTTCACCCATGTGGACATGCCTTGGTTGAGCTCGTGACGCTGGTTTTAAAATTGAAGTGAGGCCTTAGCAAACATGTGTCCCAATTGCCCACATTACAGATTGAAAAAGCAAAGGTCCCCAGACAGGAATCCCATGTCCAAAAGAACATTTAGCATTGAACATCTAGTCCAGATGCCGCAGACCCTTCCAGGGGTCTAGAGGCCCGATCTGCTTTCCCTGGTAGGTCATCCCACAGTGTCAACCTAAGAGGGCACATCCCAGGAAGCCTCTCACTTAGGCCCCATAGAGAGCCATTGGCAGGAGGGCTTTAAAACCCCAAAGCCCAGTCTGCCTCCAGGACCAATGACTCTGAATTTGTGAGGATGGAGATAAGACTAGACGTTGATATTTTTTAAAATTCCCCAGGTAATTCCACTTTGATTTAATGAAGTGTAATGTTTACATTATCTGCATGGAATTCACCAGGTTGCTTGTTAAAAGTATTCATTTCTGGTCCTGACCCCAAACCTAGGGACTCAGAACTGCTGTGTGGTACATGTAAGACCTGGTGTCTTAAACTCTTCTGGTGATTTTAATGCACAGTCTCGTTTGAGAAACACTGTTCTGGTGTGCTTTCAAACAAGCGTCCCATGGAATTACATGCACACAGCCTCTGTGCATCCCCGTAGTCCTCACCAAAAAAGGCAACCCCCCACCCATCCAGGCCTGGAGGCAAAGCCCACATTCTCCCTCTGTAGCTCCTGCTAATGAATGCCCATGTGCTTTCTGCAAACCCTTGCCAGATGCACTTAATCATTTCCAGGTGTGTTTCTGAAAGGCAGCCTGAGTATCACCCAGTACCAGCAGGCCTCACCTCCCTCACCTCTCTGGCTCCCCCTCTTGGGGCTCTTCCCCTAAGCTCGAGCTGACCTGTGGCCTGGGATCCTGGGATCTGAGTTGGGGTCCCCTGTCACAAACACTTCCACCCTCAACCTCAGGGGCTCCTATGCTTCACTGGCCACCATGCTCCAATCAGCTCAGAAGTGCCCTGTCCACAACCTCCATGCCACTGAGTGGCCCCTCGCCTCTAGTGAGGTGTCCAAATAGTGTGACTGAAGTAAGTCTGAATCCAACACAGGAATCAGCTCCATTGGCGCCTTTTCCTAGAAGGATTAGAGTCTTTCTCCAGATCTATGTCATAAGTCTAGCCAGAGACAACCATGAGTTTAATATTTAGAGCAATAGATTTTCACCAGAGCCCCATTTCCAGACAGGCCATTTCTTGAGCAGCCAGGAGGAGCCATTAGCTGCCTGTAGGCAGGAGAGAGGAGCACTCGGCTGCCATTTTGAAGGGGCAGATGGAGTTTCCCCAAGGTTCTGGCACACAAATTGGAGATGATGAGTCCCTGCTCAGAACCTGAGCAGGTGGTCTTCTTGTCTACAAAGTCCGGGCATCCTCCTTCTCTTCAGCAAGTGTCTTACCCCTAAATGCCCTCTGTGCCTGCAGAGTGGGACTCACGGCATCAGCTGAAACGAGACAGGCTAAAATGTCTTCAGAATACAACACTCTCCAATGATTTGCTGCTGCTTTTTAGATCAGTCTGCTTTACAATGGAAGACAGGAAGGGGTGGGGGATACTTGAGTTTCCTGGGAGAAATAATTGTGGTATTGACAGGGTGCTATTGTGAATAAGCTAACAGGGACTGGCAGCATCCCATTCCTTCCAGAGAGCTTTTTGATTCCAAAGTCTAGAAAAGACCCTGGATTGCTAGCAAGTTCTTGGAACATTTGTTTGCCCTCCTCTCTTCTTCTATCCCAGAACGCAGGCAGGTCTACGTTGTATTGTTCTGGTATCTCTTCTGTGGTAGCAAGAACAATAGAAGTTGGATGTTGAATTTAAATAAATATTTAATTCATGAAAATGATCTTACATGTTTTAAAACACTCTTTAAAGCTATTTTTATTCTCTAGAAAGCGCTTATTATAGGTAAATTACACATTTTACTGCCGGAGCATTAGGTTCACCATTAGTACAAATTTAAGGCACTACAAAGACCAGTAGATAATGTTAATTTCAAATACAGAAACTAAATATATTTTGTGCCTTTTTATTGCTCATTTTCTTTTAAGTTTTATTGACTGCTTTTTATCTTAACTATATGTCTTTACATGCTGCGATCAGAATGCACGGTAATGGTATTAATATTTTATAGAATCAGTATTTATAGTTCTTTATTTAGAAACAATGCAGTAGGTCTGCAGATATCTGAGCCCGTCTGGAATGGTGCCCTCCAAATAATGATAAATTACTTGTGCAGTATGCCATTTGCTAATTATATCCATGATTTACTGCAGAGCAAGACTTAAATCATTCATTTCAGTCTTGCGTAACAGTGCCATAAAATTTTTAGGTTTAAAAATGGTTTCCATGTGTATAATTTAAACAAATTTTAGAGCTATTGTATACACAAAATATTGCAACCACCCATTTGTTACATACTTTGTCTTTTTAAACTTCTACTTTTAATGATCACTGTGGTTGAAATTATTATGCTTAATTTTCATAATCATAGCTTTTAAATCTACAGCCGTTTTCACATGTTAGATAAAGAAAAAGATAGCTAATTGTGTGTAGATAGTATGTCATTCCTGAATAGTCCCAAATGGTACAAAATCATTAAAAAAGCTTAAGAGTACGAATTATTCTTCTATTAAAAAACAGTTGTTCTCTAATTATTAGTTGGAGCGGCTTTGTTTCCAAGAACAAATGGTGATCTTTCTCGCCTTGTTCATCAGCACACCAAAATGAGATAAACACTTTTTTCTTCTCTCCTTACACCACAATCTTGCAGGTGAGAAACCCTACAAATGCCCCCACTGTGATTATGCCGGCACCCAGTCAGCGTCCTTAAAATACCACTTAGAGCGGCACCACCGGGAGCGACAGAATGGAGCTGGGCCACTGTCCGGACAGCCCCCAAGCCAGGACCACAGGGACGAGATGGTCAGTAAAGCTGCGCTCTTCATCAGACCCGACATCCTGAGGGGGGCCTTTAAGGGTCTCCCCGGGATCGACTTCCGAGGCGGCCCCACCTCCCAGCATTGGACCTCAGGGGTGCTCTCCTCCGGAGAACACTCGGGACAGGCCACCACCATGTCTTCTGAGGCCCCTTCGGACCCTCTGAAAGGTGCTGAGCTTCCTGCGAAAAGCACCCACTTCTCCGAAATTGGCAGAGCCTATCAAAGTATTGTGAGCAACGGCGTGAATTTCCAAGGGTCCTTGCAAGCGTTCATGGACAGCTTTGTCCTAAGCTCCTTGAAGAAGGAGAAGGACACGAAGGACAAAGCCCTGTCTGACCCTCCCTCCACGAAAGTCCTCGGGGTGGACAGTGGCGAGGAGAAAGCTGGTGGTAAGTCTGCCCCGAGGAAGTCGGAGAAGTCTCAGTACGAGCCCCTGGACTTGTCTGTGCGGCCAGATGCTGCCTCTCTCCCCGGCTCGTCGGTGACCGTACAAGACAGCATTGCGTGGCATGGCTGTTTGTTCTGTGCGTTCACGACGTCTTCTATGGAGCTCATGGCCCTCCACCTTCAGGCCAACCACCTGGGCAAAGCAAAACGCAAAGATAATACAGCCGGGGGCACAGTCAATTGCAAAGACCAAGCCCGGGAGGCCAGTAAAATGGCTCTGCTGCCCTCAGCACCATCGAACAAAGAGATGGGGCTTTCCGGCGTGATGGGGCCTCTAGACTCCGCGTCTGAGAAGATGGCCCAGGGACAGGTCAAAGAGACTCTGGGAGAGCAGAAGGGCGGCCTGTGGCCTGGCCACGTGGACCCCACATTTTGTAACTTCCCGTCAGACTTCTACAAGCAATTTGGGGTCTACCCAGGCATGGGTGGCTCAGGGGCCTCCAGTGCCTGCCCCAACAAGGAGCCTGACGGGAAAGCCCACTCGGAAGATGATGCCCCAATCCTGATCCCCGAAACCACAGGCAAGAACACTGCTGATGACCTCTCAGATATCGCCTCCTTGGAGGACATGGACTCCTCCAAGGGAGAGAACAATGATGACGAGGACATTGAAACCGAGCCGGAGATGATGAGCAAGCCACAGCCAGCGCTCAGCAAGGACAGAGGTGGCGACGGCGGGGACAGCCTGCTGCCCACGGGCGCCCCTCAGCCCATCCAGGGACTAGTCTCCCCTTTACCCCAGGCGTCCGAGAAGCAGTGGCACAGCCCGGGCCTTCTTCCAGCCCAGGACCCCTCGGCGGGCCTGCCCAAGCCAGAGCGGGGGCCTCCGGGCCTGGAGAAGCCAATGAACATGCTGTCGGTTCTCAGGGCCTACAGCTCTGATGGCTTAGCAGCCTTTAACGGACTTGCGAGTAGCACAGCAAATTCTGGATGTATCAAGAGGCCAGACTTGTGTGGTAAGTTTTAGAATCCTCTTCCTTTAGTTCATTTCCCAAGACGTCAGTGCTGAATTGTGCATTTTTAGAAAGTGGGGTAGACTTATCCATGATCAAATTTTGAACTAAACATTAAAAAAAACAGTGCTGTATATGCAAATGTAGACAATCATGAAAGTCCATTTCATCTAGAAGTTTCAGAACTCACATGTTTGTGCTCCGATTTGCATTCTAAGGATCTGAAATGCCTGTATGCAAGGCATGGAAAAGCGGGGTGGTGTGAACTATTCCTGTTTTTAATCCGTAAACACCAAGGGGAAAAACATTTTACAAAACCCAAACCAAAAGAGACATGGTAACTTGCAAACTTTTCAGTATGTTCAACTTACGCATAAGACGCTAAATACCATTTCCTTACTGCTTTGCTAAGCCAAATCTGCTTTCTTAAACTTTTCTTTACATCGACTTAGAGGATACTAAAACCATATCACACTAACCACAGTGCTGAAATAAAGTGACCCTCTCTCCAAAGAGGGAGACGGTTCCGAGGACTTTGTGATTCATCCTTAGACATATCAAATGGCAGTTACTGTGACTTTGGCCTTCTACTGTTGCCTTCTGTCTGTCTGTCTCTCAGCCTGTCTGTCGCTCTAACAACAAGTGCACATTGTGAAGTCCCGGATGAGCAGTATCGAGATCCTGTGTGTCTCGGATCTGTGCCTAATCATCAGCAAACTGGCACTTCTTTACCCCCTTAAAGACTGTGATGACCCCAGAGTAGTTCCAGATCTTAAAAAAGTAACAGTAATTGTGACTCTGAGAATGGAATCACATGAATATTGGGGTGGGGCCAGGAGGATCAGACCCATTTTCTTGGCACCCAGATATTCTCTGACTGGAAACTCAGAATATTCTTCTCACCCCAAACATCGACCAGGGTACCTTTCCATCTTTACTCTAAGAATGGATTTCTGTGGCTTTGCTTTACTTGTTGAAAAAGGAAAGGAAGCAGGGAAGGGGGCAGGAAAATGGAAGGAAATATTTTTTTCTTAACCTCAGAACCCTGATATTTCTTTTAGGAATCCTGACCAGGATTCAGGAAGCTGGGCTCGGTTCACGATTTAAATTGATATATTTCTTTTCCCCCTCTCCTTCCCTAATTCACTAAGAACTGGATCAAGCAGTCAGAAATATTTTTGAATTGTCAAAAATCACTAAATGGATTTCTGACAGCTCAAAAAAATATTGACAGTTCCTTATGCTGAATGATTCACAAGGCCCCATTAACTAGAGCCCCCAATCTATTTTTAGCCACATACAATTCACTACTTTTGAAGCTGTTAAAAACAATATTTAAAAGAAGGACAAAAAGGTTTTATGTCCGTCCAATTTTTTTCCTCCTTTCTTGTTGGGGGAGTGATGTGTAAGTCTTTTTCTGTTTGTTTGTTTTAATTGTTGTTTCAAGTTTGTGATTGGGTGGTCTTTTTTGTTGCTGTTCAGGGATTTTTTTTCTTTTTAGTCTATTTTCAGTACTTCAACTACCTAGTAGGGCCATCGTTCCTGCCAGGAATCCATGCATCAGAAAAGATCAAAACCTGGCATGTTCATAAGCTCATTATTATTGAAATGAGCTCATATTACCCCTATTAATTTTCCCATCTTCCTATCAATGCTGAAGGAACACTGCCTGCCTTGGAGGAAGCTTGCCCAGTGGTGCCCTTTTACACCAGGAGAGTGGTGGGGAAGACAGCCAGGGAGTACATTCTGTCTTGTGAGCCCTTTTCCTCTGAGCTGTAACCCCTTAGGCACTTTTTGCCTCCCCCAAGAAGCAGCACACAACACTCCCCTGAAATTTCACAGTATATGTAAAAAAACTTTAGTCAACCTTTCAGCTTTGGGGCCATAGCCCCTGGCATGTAAGTGGTGGCCCCTATGCCAAAGGGGAAATGAGGCCTGTCAGGCCAGCCTGACTGAAAGATATACTGGTTGCTTCCCGGTCGGCGATCCAGGTCCCACTGCTCCCTTGAACCTGTGGTAAGAGGCCAAAACTAACTCTGACCATGAATGGCCTACTTTCAGAGAGCACAAGGTATATATTTCATTTGGCCTCATTTTTTTCTGCATCCTCTAGCTTTAGTTTGAAAGCAGGCAGGAAGGCCTTCCAGACTTTTGTGTTTACTTCAGGTGTGGGGGTGAGCTGGGTGGGGGGGCAGCACTGTCCTCTTGTCTCTGGAGTGTGTCTGACTCTGCCCAGTAACTCATTCTTCCACCCCCAGATCTAGTCCATCCACTATAATCCAAATCTACTTCATATTTTCTTACTGGTTGCTTTTTTACTGGTGTGCTGGTGTCCAGGTATATTTTTCCTGTTTAAGACTTGATACCTGAGAGGAAAACTTAAAATCTATTGGACTACAAAATGGGCATTTTTGCCAAATAATCTAATTGCTCTTTCTAGCATTATGAGAAGCACAAATGATAGCTGAAAATTTTGAACCCACATTGGCTTCAGGGTGTGTAGGGGTGGGAATCATATTGGCACAGGGAATAACATATTCTTAATGTTCATTCCGTTTTCTCTGCCCCACTCATAGTAGATAAGGATTTCCAAACTGGTCCATGAGCTCAATATCTCATTTCTTCAAGAAGCTGGGCTTTGGTAGACCAAAGAATTATTCTGGTGTCTCTGATCTCAGACAAGTTTGGGGTCTGATATTTGGTTAGTAAAATCCAGCCTCACTTTGAGGTCTCTAGAAAGAAACTTACAGGAGGAGCTCATGTCCATCTGCTTCTATTCTCATGGAGTCTGAAAGTATTTGCAGAAGCATCAGTAAAAACGTTGTTAAGTCATGCAGACTTCCTACAGAGCTCAGCAGTCTCCCTGACTTATGAGTTGGTGAAGGTGGTTTCTAACCCTAAGTGAGTGAGTGATACTTATCCAGGGTCTACTTCCAGGTGTGTTGCTAACTCTGCATGTCTGCTTCCTAACTTTTAAAACTCTGCTCTTACATTCTTTGGTGTCACGGACTTGGGGTCCTGGCCAATGTGCACTGCTTATTGATAGCCAGTGCATTTCTAACTCTAGTGTAGAAGAAAGACAAGAAAGAGAGGTATCCACACAGCCAGTTGGGTAAGAGAGGCCAGTAGAATGTGCCAATGTTGAGAACTTGGGCAGAAATTTCCAAAAGATCCTTCCACCGGCAGAGCATTAGCTTGTCAGGGAGAGGTTTCAGACAAGCCCTAGGGGGATACTGAATCATCTTGGATGAAGCCAGAGGACATGTACTGCTGCTTCTAGAGTGGGTCAGATTCCACAATGGGCTTGATCTCATTACAAGAAATCCCACCCAACAGAGCTTCCATTTCTTGAGGTAACTTCCAGACTCCAGAATGATCCACATTTCTTTATTCTGTTAGAGAATACAGTGCACAAGGGCACTGCCATGCCACCAGAGAAATAGAATGCACCTTTGGTGTTGGTGGAACTGGTTTGACCTTGGTTTTGCAGGAAGACAGGGTCCACAGGCTATTTAACTAGTGGGCATGGACAGACCAGAGCTAGAGTCACTTCCATGAAGAAGACAAGGCAGAGGACGTTCTTGCCCAGTTGGAGAAACTTTGATAAGCTGTTGGGTTAGCCAGTAGCTTGGAGATCTGAAAGAGCAGGAAGGGTCAGTGAGCTCCAGAAGAGATCAAGGCCTGTCTGCAGAGCACCTGTGGGGCTTGCTACAGGGCTGGTTTGCAGAGCTTATTCCTTGCCTTTGGATCCTGAGATAGATGGCGGGGAGCCAACGTTTGGTTGAGCCTTGAAAGCAGACTGTATGTCCTTTGGTGAGCCCAGGAGTCGAGTTAATGGGGAAGAATTAAAGTCATATAAAGGAAAGGCAGTGAGGAGCACAGTCCCCTTTGCCCTTGGAAGTCCTGCTCTGGAGTTGTGACCACTCAGGGAAGTCAGACTGAAGAAGAAGCCATCCACATATCTGTGAGACCCTCATGCAGTGGCTTGCACATGAAGTCATGCACTGAGCCTCAGAGGAAGCAAGAAGTCAGGGTTACCAGTAGCAGTCACCCCAATATGCCCTATTTATTATCCTCAGGTTTTCAGCACACTGGATTTCCTAACCCAAACTATAGCTCAGACTAAGGGTCCCTTGGACTTACACAGCAATAGGAGAATGTGGATCCCTTCCTAAAAAAAGATAGGGCCATTGAACTCTCTTCATCTCGTGTTCTAAAATGTGTGATGAAATGAACCAGGTTAACAAAGCTGAACTCTTAAAATATGACATCTTTCCTCCAGACACCCTGCTAATTTGTTAGCACAAGCAATCTGATATTATTCACATTTTACCAGCCACCCAGTTTAAAGCAGGAGCCACTATGTCCTTGAATGACTGGCGAGTACATCCATTGGGCTGTTGAGGTCATGTGTGCTCTGCTGCAATTGCTTAACTCTGCTGGGTGTTGCCAAATAAGTCATCAAAACAGGTAAGCAGACAGGCATGGCTAGAAGTTCAGCAGAACTTGGCTGGAGTTGACTTGAAAGATCATAGCGGGCTCACTTCTTCTCTTGTGTCAGGAGGGGTATGTGGCTCTGGTCATCCCTGAATGTTTTGCAGATACCTCCTCTGCTCTTGTTCTGCTGGTCTGTGAGATGACACAGGACCGACCCAAGTCGGCAGCTGCAGAGCTCCATCTATTGCTATGTAATGGCAGAGCCAGGACTGGGGAGACTGCCCAGAGAGAGAGGACTTGCAGACTTAGCCAATATGCAGTGCTGGTTTCCCAAAAGACAGATTTCTGCTGAAACATTGAAGGCTGGCAGAACACCTCCTTCCACTACTCAGGTGATGCCAGTGCAGGTAGATGAGGAAGAGTCATGAACTCTGACGTCTCTGAGGTGAGCTTGCTCTGTGAAAGACTGTGTCCTCACTGAGGGACAGAAGTGTGAGCAGGGAGTGACGATGATCATGAAGTGATCCCATGATCCACCAGACCTTGGATCAGTGGCTCTCAGTTGAGTTAGTATTGAACAGTGGAGGTGACATGGAGGTGACATCCACAAAAAGGACATTACAAGGACATGGTACTGGTGTCCAAGCATCTTTTGTTGCAGGAGGCCTGCTAGCACTAAGCAAGCCCAAGTCTTACTTTCCATCAAGACTTTAGAGACACATTCTATTTCCTTGTGTCTGTTTCTTGGTCTGTGGGGAAGTTAGATTCGAAGGCAATTCTGGTAATTTTGTGATGCCACCTCATTATGGTGCTTACACCATTTCAGTTTCTACTCAATTCTATTCCTGCTAGAAGGCCAGCACTTGGGGTAGGAAAGAAGTCCCTCTCCTCCGTCTTTGGCCAGGAAATGGCTACTGTCTGTGGTCAGTGTGCGTAATCTCATGGTGAGAACAGCACAGTGTTCAGCACTCTGAACATAGGCTGCTGTGGATGATTCCAGATCCACATGTGGCCCTGAAGCCAGCAGGTTCTAATGAAGCCAGGGTTCCATCTCCCTTTTCCTAAAGGGAGATTTAGTTAGGAACCACAAAATCCAAATCTGCCCACGTGCGGGAGCAGAGTTTCAGCTCACACATGGGAGGGCAATTAGCTGAGGGACCCAGGGGGTATCTGCAAAAGGGTTTTCTTGTCTCTGGAGCTGCCAGGCTTTACTTAAAGCCAAATGAGCAATCATTCCTCCTCCTTCTTTATGAGCTGATTCTCATATGGGTTGGCTTATAAAAACTGGATAAAGCACAACTTTGCTCTTGCTTTCTGTGCTCAGTTTTATCATTCACAGTTTGGCCATTGACTTCCGTAGTCCAGCCTGTTTCCTGTAATGGTTGTGTCCCGGGTCTGGTATCAGACTTCAGGAGGACCATTTGGCTCATCCTGAAGTCCAAGGGTAAAACCTTTATGTTAATGCACATTGCCACCCAATCCTGCCTGCTCTGCCCTTGTTGGCTGCCTCACAACCAGCTGGAGAGCCTTTCCCATCACACTGATGGGACAGATCCTTCGTGCTGTCCCATGCCCCCTGCATCACCCACGAAGTCAATGCCTCCCACTGCCACCCCACAGGCCCTCCCCGCCCTCGTCCAAGCTGTGCTTGCACTGTGATGATGAGGAGGCAGCCTCTTTGGATGTCAGCCTTCTCCAAACTCTTTTAACATTCTTCCTCCTCCCCTTCCTCTTTTTAAATTAAATGGGAATGCCATTGACGTGATGTCGTTTGCACTGCAGGATGACAGAACTGTTGTGCGAATACCATTGTATTTGCCAAATGGTCCACTCGTCATTTCAGAACAAACAAATGGATGGTGTCTGCAAGTCGGCAAACACTGGTGACATTTAGCCTTGTTTATGTTCCTTTCCTTTTGCTGCATATTTTTGGCTCCAAAAGCTACTGTCTGAATCAACAGTACCTCTGAAGCAGGGGAAAGTCTGGTAGTTCTCATGTTGGTTGCTGTGCCCATATTCTCTTTGGATTATATGATGCCCACTGCCCAGGACCAAGCCCAGAGTGTGGAAGAGGAGAGTAACCAAACCAAGCTCTTTGGTTTAAGGGAAAAAAACATGTGTCCACACACACACACTCACACACTTTATTTTTCCTGCTCGGTGATGACTTAAGATCAGGAAGGAGGAAGGAAGAGAATGCTGAGGGAAAAGAGTTGTGTGCAAACAGATATCCTGACACCTCATCCCTCCCCGGGGAAATGCAGGCTGTCCCAGTAGGCTCAGCCACCTCTCTATACAGTGGGAACAGTGCAGCCCTATCAGTGTCTTGGGCCGGGTGCAGGTACCCTGGGCTTACACTTTGGCATTAAACCTTCTTAGGCTGCTTGAAACCAAGCAGTGGTTGGAACCAACCAGCATCCAGACACAGGCCTCAGCTTTGCTGCTGGTGGATCAGGGTGCTCCTTTTTATTTTTATTTTCAGATTGTGTGTGCAAAGCCCAGGTTTCAACTAAGTAGTAATTATCTCCTATTCCTTTGCACCGATCAACGGTACCTAATTGTCAACCTGCTCTAATCATTAGCCTATTCTTGCTTTAGCCAGAGATGGAAGGATGAAATTTCATAAATATTGCTTTATTGTCATTATTTCATGAAACAATTAAGGAATGTGGCCTTGCCCTTGTTTTCAAATGCCTCTAGCCCCACTGGTTTCTGGATTATTTAATGAATCTGCACATTTTCTTGCAGGTAAGTGACACCCCTGTTCTAGTCGATCTAGCTGGACTTGTCCTTGTCTGGTCGTGCTCCTCGGTGGCTCTCTGCAGCTTGTTAATCGTGTAAAGTCAAGAGAAGAATGTATACACATATGTGTGTTGAATAAATAATTACTATTGGCATAGGTATGTGTATACACATGCACACCAACCTACAGCATCTATAGCTAAGACTCAGAGGCTAAAAATAGTGCCCCATATGTTCCACTATTAGTCATGGATGGTGAAGGCTCGGTAGCTCTAACAGGAGAGCAAATTCCCTCAAAGTCGTGAATCCTGAGTGACAAGTGCCGGTGGGTTGGTGGTCCCATCCCCTGTGAAAAGCCTGATGAGGGGCCTGCCCTCACCATGGCCTCTGGAGGTGGGCCCGGCACTGGTCTCCTTGGCATTACTGCTTGTGTCTGATTGTCCTGTATTTTGTAACACTTTAGAAGACTACAGAAAGTGCAGTAATTATCTTTCTCCATAGTATTTAAGCAGTAATATTGCTAGTTGAATATTGTGTCAGGTCGTCCTATTAACCAGGAACAGATGACAGTAAAAACACCAGTGAACAGCACATTGACATCCACAGCTTAAAAACGGTGATTGAAGCAAAATGTGTAAACTTGTACTGGGTTATCGTGTGCTTTGGAATAGAGTATTGTTGAAGTAATTAGACGATATATTAAGGTGTTCCTGGTAATGAAGGCATGTAAGTTATAATTGTAGCTTTCTCAATAAGTGTCAAACTATATCTTTAAGTGTGCTGTATGCTGAGTTACAAGTTAGGTCATTTATGAATGGAATGTAAAACAATACTAAAAATGCTTCAATAACTTATCTTGGTATTGCTAATAAAAAAAGCTGTGAAACATTAGTGCAGTTTTGAGTCATTATGTTAATTCCATCCACGACACCCGCCTCGGCCCTTGACATCCTTTTCTGTGGGAAGCATCCACAGGACATGCGGGGATTACTGTCTCTGCAGTTCCTTGGGCTGTTTGCTTGGGTCACTTGTTGCCAAGGTGATGTGTTTGTCACCCATCTTTAGGAGGGCCCCAGAAGTGACAATGCAGAAACACGAGACTGTAAAGGGACTCTGGTTTAGGCAGGGTGACTGACGGGTGGTGGGAAGCCAGACAACATGCATGTCTCTCTCTGTCTGAGTGACATGGGAGTGGGGAGTCCCCAGGACGGCTCCCAGGCCCCGTGGGTGGGGAGACTGGGGCAGGAGCAGGAGGGCCGTCCTTTCACATCCCGCACATGGAGGTGCACACACACCCAGCTTCCTGCAGCTGAACTGAACCTGTTCATCCTTTAAGGGTAGTTTTCAGTGGAAAGATACTCAGCTGCTGGCATCAGGATTATTCTGGTCCACTGAGAGTTTTGGCTTGTGCCTGTGTAACAGGCTTTTGCCTTACCCTGCCTCTTGGTGGGGCCACATAGGAAGAAAGGATTTTGCTTTTCCTCTGTATTACTTAGTTTTCTTGTCCACAAGCTGGACTGGGGGCTCCTGCCATGTCCACAGTGCTTCCAGGCTTCTTCGCTGGGGTCTGTTTTGTAAAATCTAAATCCATACACATTCCTACTCCCTGTCTAGCTGGTCCTGTGTAGGGAAGATATTGTCCTCTGACAGAATCCCATGCCCCAGCCTGGTCCCCACACACCCAAAGAAAGTGGCCGGTGTGCAGGCCCAGACGGGGCCCAGAAATGTCCGTTTGGACAACCTGGAAACATTCCTATCAGTGTTTCTCATAAAAGCTCTTCAAGTGACCCTGACCCCACGACCACAGCACTGTACTGGATCGTCTCTTATTGGGGGAAGAAGCGAGGAGTGAGAGCTTCTGAGTCTAACTATGCGTGATGACTGCCCAAGTGAAAAACGTCGCTTTCTATGCCCACGACTGCATCCTATTCGACCCCCGTGAAGATGAGAACACGCACCGTGGTTTCTAACAGAAATGTGATGGATCCCAAAATGCCTGGTCAAGATAAAGGCAGGTGACCCGGAGCACCAGGCCCCCGCCCGACTGGCCACACCCAGCAGGCCCAGCTGCCGCCAGCAGTGTGTAGGCTGAGCCCGAACAAAGAGAACTGACTCCAGAGTTACAGCTTTCTCACCAGCGCCGCCTGAGTCTGGGCAGCTGCCCCAATGGAAGGGTTGTGAGGGAGAACCCACCACCTTCCTTTCCTGTTCTCACCTCCTGATGACTCCAAGGCCTGCATCACTTCCACAGGCATGATGCGCCTCTGAGATGGTGCTGTGCGTTCCCTCACTGGGCCCTGGGGCCCCATTGGTATAAGAAGCCACATTGTAGGTCCCCAGGATCCCCATCATACACTCTCTGTGGGCAAAGTGTCCCCTTCAGCCTGAAACCTGTATGGGCAGGAGAGGTTGAAGGCAGCAGAAGGCCTTCTGCAATCCTCTACTTAGGATTGCACCAGCGCCCTGACATTGTTCATCGTTTATAGTCACTGCACACACTCTAGAAATCCTTGCTGATGGCATAGACCTGGCCTTTCCAGTCCAGTCAGGCCGGGTGGGGCTCAGGGATCCAGTGCAGCGTGAGTGGCCGGGGCCTTGGGAATGCAGGGAGTGTCACTGAAGAAAACAGATCATCTGGGTTCCTCCAGCTGATAGTCAGAAGGCTCCCAGGAGTGACTTATCCAGACTCTGCTACTTTCTCTTCCCTCCACCAGGGCCCAATCCCTCAACCAGGCATTTCCGCTTTGAGAACAGGGGGTATTTCCTGAGTCACTCACTCCCCAGTGGTAACTTCTCAAGCTTAGAGAAGACCTTTGTGGATTCTCATTGTCTGTTTTTCTGAAGTTAGTCCCCGCCTCCTCCTACCTCTTAGTGGTACCCTCTGCTTAATGCCTTACATCCCTTCTTTCCACCCACGTCCTCTTCATTCTGCCACTGGGGAAGAGCTCCCTTCTCACCAGATGAGTGTTCTTGGAACACCCTGTCTGCTGCTGGGAGAGAGCTTGGTGGATTCTGGTTTCTGGAGGTTGCTGACTTCATTTCACAGCCATGGGGGTGTGGCAGGGGTTCCGTGCAGCATGGGGTGTGTGGGGGGGAAGTGGCTGGCAATCCTGTTTCCTCTGCCCGCCATGTCACCTGGGTCTATCACACATCCGCCCTGTTGGGACTCAAGACTCGGGGAAAACACAGGATTTGCCCTTGGACCTACAGCCTAGACCCTTCCAAGCAAGGATGACCCATGACACATCTGAGGTAGCTAAGAGACCCCTTTTGCATATGAGAGTGAAATTTCAAGGAGGTAATTGTGACTTAAGATGTGACAGGCCAAGGAAGGGAAGGTGTCCTGCAGCTTATGGTAAGACAGTCTTCAAATTCACTCCTCATTATACATGTTGGAAAATAGGCTTGCTTTGATGACATTTGGATATTCTGGTATATGGGGAGGAGATGTAAACTTTATGAGATGTTTATTGCTCATATATAGTCACCTTTTTTTTTTAAAAAAAAGTTCCAATAATTAAATTACACCCCAAAATATGCAACATCACACTGACAATAGCAGACAGTGTGTTTTTTTGAGGTTAAAGTTGGGGAATCTGCAATGCTACTGATACATGAAAATATCCACTCGCGCATCTGGACACCTGCTTCATGAGGAGCTTGTCTTCCACGTTCTAGTGGGGTTGTCCAGACACACCCATCTAATGGTGACCCACTGCTCACAAGGTTAAGTTTTCTTTCTGAACTTCCGTTGTCAAATTAATATAATATGCTCTCAATTATCCACATAAAAGGAGAAAAGCAACCAAGCGGGGAAAGCAAATTTGCAATTAATTTACTAAATTATTGCTCTTTTTGTATGATAGACAAGTTGCTTTTGTCTTTAGATGCAAGTGTTTTGTATGTGCTGAGGGGGACGTTGTAGGGACCACAAGGACAGGCCACTCTGAAGTGTGTCCTGCACCTGGCGCAGGACTGGAGGTGGATGTTTTGTCAGAATATAGGGGTGAGTAGAGGGCCACAGTACATGGTGCTCTTTCTTGTCAAGAAGAGGGTGCATTAACCATCTCGGTCTTTCTGAGACCCCCACTTCAGGCCTTCTTGGAGTCTCCAAAACAGCAGACCCTGAGATAAGGACCTGAGTACGTGTGGTTTATGTGGGAGGGAGGAAGGGAGACAGAGAGGAATTGACACAGATGGGTTCCCGAGAGAGCAGCCATGGCCGGGGACTGGGGATCAGTCCTTCTGGGGGTCCTCTGACAGACCTGGTAGAACTTACCTCAGAGCTATCCTTCTGAAGGCTGAAGCAGTTGGAGTGTTTATCCACGAGTCCTGCAGCTCTCCAGTTCCCTCAATGGCCAAGTAGTCCTTATGTGGCCAGAGGAACAGGAGGCCATTGGCATGCTGGAAACTGGAGGGGTTAGGAGTGGGGCACCAATAGCATTGTCTACAAGTGGGAACCTTTTGACTTGAGCATTTTATATCCTTGGTGCTGTGTAGATCACAAATCTGCCAGAGCCAAGGATGAGGACAGATGTGCATCTTGTGGTTTCTTATGGGAAGTGAACTACTGATTTTAAATATCAAGAATGCACCATTTCTCAGCTAAGTGACAGGCATACTGGAAGCTGGATTGGGGACTGACCCCAGTTAGGGGTAAGGAGACCAGTGGACAACAGTGGACCTTCAAAGAACTTGGTCAACTCACTCTCTTCTTTGGGCTCTTTTTCCCATTGGGGAAAGGATAGGGTACCCTGGATGTCCCCTCAGAACTCTCAGGGTCTCAAGCTCTGCTTTGAGATCCTTTCTAGCCTGGGTTTTTCAGATGACCTTCTAGAGCCAGGGCAGTCCTAGAGTTCTTAGGCACACTCAGGCCAGCAAGGCCTGGGGATGTGGGTGCCAAGTGTTGCTACAACTTCATGAACATGTAAAATTTCAGGTTGGGTGAGACCAGGTACTACTGTGGGTCAGGGGACGTGAATATTTGCCTCATCGTGAAGACATTTTGGTTAAATCATAAGAACATAGAGGAATTTCTCTTTTATTTCTGGAAGTCAGTCAAAATATTTTTTAAAAAAGGAAATGGAGTTAATAAAACTGGATTTTCAGGTTCATGGAAGTGCAAAAAACCCTGATTATTTGATTTTTCAATCTTTACTCTTACAAGCAAGCTTGAGAAGACACTATTTTTCATGATGATTAAGGTTTACTCAAGTACTTTACAGGTATCAATGTGATAATCCAATACGTCTCTCTTGGATGTATGTGTTCCCTCCCACCCAGCACTCCCACCTGGTAACACTAGAGAGAGTGAAAGGAGGGACTGAAAGATGAGGGCTCACTGTGCGCACATGGCCCAGGGACAGCTTACACCCTCTCCCCTGCCTGTAACCTTCCTACTTTTCCATCCTCAGAGCTCCCCTGGCCTCTCAAAGTCACTGTTGTCTAGAAGCCCCCTTACTTTGGGACGGTATTACTGTCTTCAGGTGTGAGCCCTTGAGTCCTCGGCTTTTTGTTCTTGATTGAGTGTAACTTGATTGCCTTGGTTTTGTCATCCATCCAATGGTACAATGTGTACCCTCTTCTATTCCCAAGAGATTAAAGTGGATATGAATGAGTAACTTGGAGATTGGCAAATCACCCACATTTCAGTTATTTTAGGATGTCTGCTGTCATGCAGGCCCCAGGGAAAACTCCCATGAAAACTCAAAACCTGCTAAGACCATGCCACGTGGGTGGAGAAGCATGAGCGGGGTGTTGTGAAGCATGGCGCCCCATCCTTGCCCATCTGTACTCACTACTTGAAGGTCTCTGTCTAGACAGCCCAGCCTCAGCTCCCATCCCTGAAATGAACACCTCCATGGGGAATCTATATGAGGAGTCAATGATCCCATGCCAGGGATGTACAGAAACGTCCCTGTTGGCTCCAGAAAAGTTGTTTTTCCCATTTCCCGATGTGACAAGAGAATTACCATAAGGAAACTAAAAGAATCTCTGGTGGTCAACCAATGAGTGGGAACAGGATTGTTAGACCAGTGACTTTTTTGCTTTCCATGAAAAATTTGAGCTTGAGGTATAATCTCCAAGTCATATTCAAGACAATTCATTTAAAATTACAAAGGAGAATTTTCTTGAGGACTTCAGGGTAAATGCCCTTGCAAGGTTAATAGTTATCTCTCACTAGCACCAGCCAAAAGCCTTATTTCCCTAATATTGGGGTGGTTTTGTGAAATCCTCACTCTGTCATATTAGTAGGTTTTTCAACAGGAGATGGTGGGGCAGGTGTGAGGCAGGAGTGCAAAAGCGGGCTGACCGCCTTCCCCACCTCCCTGTGGTGGGAAGAGGGATTCCCGTGGGTCCAGTGTTCCCCACTGGCCTTCCCCAGGCCTGAAGCCTGAAAGTGCTGAGAGAGCCAGGGAGCAGCATGGAGCCTATAGTATCCTAACTGGACACCAGACCCACCGTTAGGATTTCCTAGGGACAGCCTGGGATGTGGAGGGTCGGTAAGTCCCAGGGACCTGGGTTGGGAAAAGGAAGGAGAGAAAGTCAGAGCCATGGAGGAACTAAGAGCGAAATGGACCAGAGGCTGAGGGAGGTGTGAAGAGCAAAGAGACAGGAAAGATGATAAAGAGGGAGAGGTGGGACCTCAAAAGAGAAAGGGGAAGGCCCATAAAAGAGATCTGAGAGCTGGGCAGATAGAATTATAGCAAAGGAGAAGGCGAGAGGAGAGAAAACAAGTAGGAAGAGAGGACAAGAAAAATGAGAGGTGGTGCCTGGAGGAAGGGAGTGAGAAGGAAGACTGGGAGAGAAGTCCCAGCAGGATGAGAGCTTGCAGGCAGAGGGAACTTTTGGGAAGTGCCCAGGGTTTGGAGGTGGTGCTGACTCATCTGTGGGAGGCAGAGGTGAGGGGAGCTCGTGGCTCTTGTGAGAATGCTGGGGGCTGTGGAGGTCGCACCACATCGGAGCCTAGCACCTGGACAGCAGGCCTGGCGTCGCAGCAGCAGCCCCATCCCCCAGCTCCCCACCACCAGTTTCAGGAGGAAATGCTGCAGCTTAATCAGAATTATTTACAAGATAATGGTCCATTGTTTGCACTAAGACAGATGTTGTCTGTGGGAACTTTGCGTTTTATGCTCTTTTTCCCTGTTCTGCCTGCACTGGGTGCAGATGGGATCCAAGTAATGTGAGTTATTATTCCCAGGATTGGAAATTCAGAGGCGCCTTCATCCCAGCCTGGGCCTGACTGGGCACCAGGCTGTGCGGGAGGATGGGGGTGGTCACTACTAACTACAGGACCAGACAGGGCCTTGGGTCCTCCCCTGTCCCTTAGCCCCTGGACACAGCCTGTGATTAAGCAGGTCTCGTTTCCTCGAGGGGCGGCTCAGTGCAATCGCCTTGTCTGGTAGGCAGGAAGGGTGAACTCTGATTAAGATGCACTTGCTATTTGTTGAGATGAGGGGTCACCATTGACATCTCAAATGACAGTGGCCATCTGGCCCTCTTCCTGCAAAGGAAAGAGCCATAGAGGAATGAAGAGCAAAATGGACCAGAGGATGGGTGGGGTGGGGGCTTAGCTCCCCCTTTTTAACTTCAGAGAGAATCTCCTCTCCAACTTCTCAAGTCACTTAGGGGGCCAGGTCTGGACAGGTGTCTCCCTTGTCCTTTAAGTGTGGGGCTGGCCAAATGAAGACCATCACACACACCTGCTGACAGGGAGAGAACATGTCTTAAATGAGGATGAGCCCAATAGGAAGAGTCTCCCTGTTATAGACTTGCTCCCAGTCTCCCCACCCCTAGTCTAGTGGCCACCCCAGTGCAGGTCCATCTCCATGAGAAGCGCCCAACTGGCTAGCCCTGCCTGGGTCACTTCTGGTTCCCAGGCACCTCTATGGTACCACACTCGCCTCATCACTGGGCCCCATCTTATCAATCAGGAAATCGAGGCCGAAGGAGTGAGGTGACTTGCCCAATGTGATTCTTCTGCCCAAGCCTTCCAACTTTTTTGCCCAAGCTTTTCAAGTTAAGGCCATTCCTTCTAGGAAAGCCTCTCTGAACTTCAAGTGGGCTCCAGCAGGGGACAACTGTTCTGCAGCACCAAGGAGAGGGATTTATGAGCCTACATGTCCACTGCTGAGCAGGAAGCCCCCACAGAGAGCATAGGCTCACGAGACGCAGCCACTGGGATCATCTGCTACATTATGCCTCTTAGAATCTATTGCATTTCCAATATCAGTCAGTGACCAAAAAAATCAAAGTCATAAACTATCTCAGAGTCACATTTGGAGGCTAAATTCCATCAGAAGGGAAAAAGAGAAAGACACTTTCAGGGCAAGGAAGTAGAATCCGGCCTGTCTTTGGGATAGCCTAGCTGTTGGGAAAACGCAGCTGGCCATCACTCCCAGCCTTGCCCCCAACCCTGGGATGTCTTTGAGAAGTTAGCAGAAATCAGTTATAACTCAGAGGTTTTGTTCCATTCAAGCCCAGCATGTTGGCTCTAGTGTTAAAGGATGAGGACTGTTCCCCATCATCTTTCCATGCCCCAGGGCTGAACCCTGAGCTCTCACAGCAAGATCTGGGCCTCTGAGCTAGGCTTGCATCTGCTGAGTATATTTTTAGATAATAAATACTTACTATGTGCTGGGGCCGACTCCTGTTCTCAGTGCCTTATAGAGGGTAATGTAAATGATATGCTTTTATTTAGTCATCATAAAAATCCCACAATGCAGACGTAGTGATTATTTTTCCCATTTTTCATATGGGGAAGTGGAGGCACATCCCAAGATGACTCAACAAGTAATGAGGAAGATGGGATTCAAAGCCCGTGTGGAGATCCCCAGTGTGACCAGTTTGATACCCATGCATCCTGGTGCCTTTCATCCTTCTTTGAGATGCATCAAAAATCAACCAACCAGTCAGCAAATACATTAATATAACATCTATCATTCTGGGTCCCAGGAGAGGATGGAGCAATTCTAAGCCAAGATTGACATCACAGATGGAACCTGGGGCTTGTCATTCAGGGAATGTAGACTGGCCATATATCCTTGAGACAAAAGCAGGACATTAGGATGGCAGAAACAGGACAGGGTTATGTGCTGGCAAGTGAGGGAGGAGGTGGAGCAATTCGAGCAGGAGCAGAGCAGTCGGGTCAGCAAAGAGTTAGTGCTATGTGATGCCTCCCAGTGATTGCATAGTAATGTGGTTTGGCAGGACTTCACACAAACACCCTGGGCCAGCGAAAGGAATTTTGGTACCTTAGGCAAGAAACCAAATTTGGCGTTATAAGCCCCACTCTAAATGTCCTGCCTAAAACACATGCTGCTTTAACCATCCCAGTGTCAGAAGTGCCCAATGATCCCCACAGTTCCAGAGATAACCCCCATACTACTTATCTGTGGCTTGACCATGCTGAAGTGTTCTGCTCCCTTTGCAGAAACAGGCATGTGCAGGGTGGGGAGGGAATCCTATTCCTGCTACCCTCCTGTTTCCTCAGAGGGGCAGGAATACCAGCAGTGGCTGTGACCCATCACAGTCAGTGCCAACAAGGACCATCTTTAAAGAGGGGCAAAAGGGGCAGCTGCTTTTGGATCTCCTCAACAGACTGGGCCCAGGGCAGCTCAAGTGCCCCAAGTTTATTAAAAACAGGACAAATCAGGAAATATGAAAAAAATGTGCTGTCCCATTTAAAATAATGGGTATGGGAATGGCAGCTCTGGGTGCTGGCTGGGGTTCATGTGTGACCCAGCTGGCTCAGAATTTGCCCCAGGTAGGTCTCTTCTCATCCCCACTCAGTGTTTTCACTTCTCCATAAATGACAAAGTCACATTGGATCATCCCAAGATTCCATCCATGCTCCATTCTGAGAATCGATTATCCTTTGTGCCATTATTTAGAGACTTTCCAGCCCCAGGCAGAAACTGACTTCCCTCCCTCCCCAACCCACAAGTGAGAGGGTCTCAAGGAAGCCTGACCCCTCACCTCAAGATTATTCCCAGGAGCCCAGGTTGGGGAGAGGGGCCAGTGGGTGGCCCAGGGCCCCCGCAGGCCTCCCAGCAGCGCTGCCCCAGGTTCAGCCCCAGCTGTGAAGGCAGCAGAGGTCAGACTAGGATAATATTTATCAACCTTATTCTCACTGTGTCCAAAACCCGGCGTCACTGGAGATCACAGATCATGTCTCTAAAGGTCCCTCAGAGCCGCTTCACATGTGACCAATTACCTCTGTCAGGCAGGGGGAAGAGGTTCGCCTCAGTGGGTGGGATCTGAACTTGAGCTTGCAGAGGTCGATGCCGGGATCTTAGGCCTTTGAGCCTGTCGCTCCCCTATAGCCAGACCTTTTCTGTTAAAACTGTTTAAATTACAAACCAGTAATAAAAGGATCATATGTGTTTCCCACAGAACAGGTTCTTTAGGGCTATTATGATAATTAAAAACATATGGTGCCTGTGCCAGTCAGAGGGAAACCGCAGATGTACAAATTAGGTATTATATAAGGGTTTTCTGCTTTTGCCCTTTTAAAAACGTCAAGCAGGAGAAGTTTAAAGAGATAAAATGGCAATTGTGCAGATAGTAGGTAGCATTTTAGTTTTAGAATCATTAAACATATAAACCCTTTTCTTTAGGCATTATAGGAATAAACAGCTCCGAATAAGCCCAAAGAGGAAAGAAAAGCACCGAGGGCTGGGAGTTGATGGGGAAGAGGCAACTCTTTCCACCTCACGAGGTCTTGGGTACCATGAAATCGTTTGCATTTTTTATGACATTGTTCTGCACAGAGGATTATATTTATTAAATATCGAATTATATGAAAATAGGATTGATGGGAGCAAAGATAAGGATTTCATGTTAAACTTTTTACTTTTTAAAAGACAAAGATGCAAGTATTGATTAATCTAGAAATAGTCATTTGTTTTAATTTAAAATATGCAATTGATTTTGAGAGGGTGATAAATACTGCTAATAAAAAGAAAAATGGGAGGATTTCCATAGCTCCCTGTCAATGGCTTCCTGGTGCAGACAGTGCAAGTCAAGTTCTGCTGAGTAGTTCGTAGTGAAGAGAACATAGGACTGGCTGGGGTCCCTGTCAGCATCCAGCCATGCACTGGGCTGGCTGGGAGACAGGTCCCCCATCTGGAAGCATCAGGACTCAGGCTAAAGAGCTAAGGATTTGGTGCTTTTTTGTTGTATGTCTGCTACAGAAACCCAATGACTGTCCTAAGGAAGGAGGGGAAGAACCAGCAGGTGACAAAGCACAGTACCTACGCTTTGCTCCTCCAAAAACCATTTCCAGATTCTCCCCGAGACCAGCTCCTCCACCAGCCAGAACCAGGAGGGCTTTGTCTCAGACCTGAATCCCTTCCTGCATGTGACATGTTGGTGTTTACACAAGAAAGTTAGGTAGGGCGTGAAATGACTCATCAGTAAGAATAAATGAGCAGAGAAAAAGTTACATTTATCCAGAAGTCCAGTCATAGGAGCCCTCCGATAACCAGAATTTTGTGATGTCTGCTGTGTGATTACTGAACTTTATTAATGTGAGTAGAGATAAGTTATGTTCAACATATTTTCCTGTTGAGGTGCAGGAGTCCCCTTCATCCAAGATTTCAATTAGCCACTATCAACATGGTTCAAAAATATAACCCACAATGAAATATTTTGAGAGATGAAGATACAGGCCACACTCACCTAACTTTTAGTACAGCATGTGGTTATAAATGTTCTATTTAGTCATTAGTTATTGTTGTTGATCTCTTCTGTGCCTAACTTACAAGTTAACTTTATCTTACTTATGTGTATACAGGGGAAACATAGCTTATATAGGGTTCCATACTTTCCATGGTTTCAGTCATCCACTCGGGAGGGTACTCCCCACAGAAAGTTTGAAGACTTTCTTATAACCAGAAAATGCCCTCTTTTGATCATCCTGACTAAAGAGAAGTCTGGGATCCTCAGGAAAAAAGGCCTTGGAAGTGCGACATTCCTGCTTAGGTCTTGAATTCCTTTATTCCACAATTCTCCCTTGCCCATATCCTTTAGATGGTGTGAAAGGCCCTGTCCTTCCTACATCCTTTCTTCTGTGAGGCTGAGACCGGGATCTTCGCTCCGTCTCTGAGTGAGGTGGGCTGCTAACCTCTCCAGAGAGCTTGAGAGCTGCTGAGCAGAGTTCAGAGCCTTCTGTCTAGTACACAGTGAGCAATTTGGCATGCTGTGTACAGCACTGTTTTCAACCAGGCAAGATTTTTCTTCCCCAGGGATATTTGGCAATGTCTGGTAGATCTTGTGGGGTGGTACTGGCATCCAGAGGGTAGAAATGCTAAACCAGTCATTCATAGGACAGGCTCCCAAAGAAGTATCCATCCTACAGTATCAATAATGGGTTGATATTGGGTTGAGAAATTCTGCTGTTTAGGTAGAAGAACCAGGCCTTCACATGGAATTCCAGGCAGGATACATGGGGATGAGTCAAGTGACAAGGTTTGTCACCCCAGATGTGGTGGCATTCACTGGTTCCTGGGACACCCTCCCTCCAAGTTCTTGTCCCCTGTGGACTTCATGCCTTTATGAAAAACTTTCCAACAAAGCAGGCGGGTTGGGAGACGGAAACTTCCCAGAGAGTAAGTCAGCACATCCCACCCAGCTCAAACTGGCGGTGGGGTGTGGGGAGGGTGGCGGCTGAGCAGACAGCAGAAGTCAGCCTTTCTTCTCCCTGAGTGATAGCAGGTCTGCTGTGTTACTGCGTGTGTAGGCATTACCACTTTAACTTTTACTGAGGTAAAATAACACCTTGTCACTCAGCGCAAGTACGAATCACAAAATGAATTAATTGTAATAACTGTTGTCAACAGAACAAAGAACTTGTTGCTTTCCTAAGCAGATTTCGGCACCACTGAGAACCATATACAAACGCTCCTATTGGGCAGGCTGGAGGAAACTAGTCAGAACATAATTGTATCTGTCTATCTCTTGACTTTGTTTTTAAGGATGAAGGAGTCAAGTTAAAAACCTGTATTTTAAAGATATCAATAAATATACCCCTTTTTGTGTTTGTGACATCTCCTCAAAAAACATGGAGTCTTTAATAAATTAGCCATGAAAATAACATTTGTTGCTGATGGTACCAAATAAGGGGCAGCTGGAGAGGCTGCCTGTTGACTCCAAGTCATGAAAGGAATTATGCACAATTACCCTCCCATAAAATACCCTCTCGTTTCTGGGAGTTATCAAAACGCATCCCGTGGACAAGCGGTCAGCTGCCCCTCTTTTCCTCCAAAGAAGACAAGCGGGCCTCACGCTGGGCTGCAGAGCTGACTGTTGGCGCTGGCAGGCTTGTTTGCTGCCAGGTTCTTTTGCAGTTGCTATTTCTTTGGTTCTAGCTTTCTCTCATCTTAGCCCTGTAGAAGCCCTGGAGGACGCTTCTCAGAAAAGAGTCAGTTCTGGGGAAGGATGGGCATGAGTGTCTCTTGGTCTCTTGGGAGTTCCGTTCACTGCCATGGGGGAGGGAAGGACACACCAGCTGAGGGAGCCATGCCTCTGAGTGTCTACTCCAGGCTTCAATGGGGTCAAAAGTTTGGAACTCCCCAAGAAGAAACCCAAGGAAGCTGTATGTGACCATTGGCAAAGGGTCAAGGTGATCAGAGCCCTCTTCGGTGAGGATCGTGAGCGATGGTGTCCCCTTTATTCAACAAAGTATACTGGGCAAAATGTGAGGACTCTGGTCCATGACAACTTCTGGTGTTGGCTCCATACTCCTGTCCTTCCTCCCTGCCTCCTCTTCCTCCTGCTTCTCCATGCTCTTGGTCAATGTGACACCACCAGCTAGCTTTGTCCCAGAGTCTCAGACTACTCATCCCATCATAAGCAGGAGTCTCCCCCAATGTCTTTGGTGCACCCCTGATTTAGCCTGCTTTATTAGAGATCATTGAGGCCCCTCCATAATAAAATAAAACATTCCTAGACTACTGAAGGACAAGTAACCTGAGAGGTCATCTTGGAGATACAATTAGGGAGCCAACTTACCCTTCATTGTTGAGCTAGAGAGAAGAGTGTGTGCTGTTTCTAGGCAGGTTCCTGAAACTGGCCATCATTCTGTCATCTGGGGCAGGTCTAGGCAGCCTCTTGAGATTCTGACCCCAAACCAGGGAGGTATTCCAGTGTCTTGTCCTGCAGCTTTGGGGTAATTTTCACTGCTGAGCTCCCCGCACAGAGGCCCTGACCTCTTTAGAGGCATGAGTAAGAGGCAGATGTCTTACGGAATGCACCCCTGGCTCTAATGGGCTATGCATTCCTGTCTTAAGCACATCTCTGTACTATTTGCAGAAAGTGTTGAGAAAGCGCTTTCTTGGAAAAAGAAATCTTTCTTCTTGAGGTTGCTCTTCTCTGTGAAGGACCCAGGGATGCAGCCTGTACTGGTAGGTCAGGCTCAGGACAGGGAACTCAGGGCTCATGGGTCTCACCCTGGTGCGAGGCCCCGCCTAAGAGCAGGCTGTCAAGGGTGAGGAAGGAATCTAAGGGGAGCAGAGGTGGGATGTGGGGAAGGAGCTGGAAAGGGACAGAGCTCATACTGTGTGGAGGAGACTCTAGGCCTCATGGCCCTCACCCCTGGACCTCACCCTACACCCACTTTGTGGAAAGAAGGAGGATTTTCTCCAAACCTTCTGAAAAGAAGAGCCCTCTACAGGAAGGAGTGGGCTCATTTGTTCATGTGTTTAGTACATACAGGTTGTTGGGAGATGGTCACTGACAAAGCCCTGTGAGGCTCTCACTGATGACAAACAAACAAATATCGGTTCTTCCTGTCAGTGAGACTAAGAAGGCTCACTGGCAAGGGCTAGAGAGGATGAGGGAGGCGGGGCTCTGTGAGGAGGTGACTACAAGGAATCAGCTGTGCAAACGCATGTTCCAAGGAGAGGGGACAGCAAAGATCCCCAAATAGGAAAGCAACAGCATTGGGGTCTTAGATCCTGGGGTGCATGTCGCCTGTGTAGGTGACCGGCATTCTCCACATTTTCCCAGATGTGATGATTTCATTGCAGCTGCTCTAAATCTTTGACTGGTGAACGGAGTTGGGACTGGGGCTCCTACCACAATGTGTCGATTAGAAGCTAAAGCCCAAAGAGAAAGTGAAGACTTGCATTATTAGTGGCAAAGGAGTCAGGGCCAAGAGGCCGGGTCTCCTGTCTCTCAACCTGCTGCCCTGGAGCTCCTCGGCTTGCTGGGGACACACGCACTCCCTGTAAAGTGTACCAGTCCCACTGGAGCAGAACAGATGAGAAATGGGGTCTCAAGCAGGCACATGCGGAATCTCTGCTCACTCTCTCTGCTCCTAGGTGCTTGTGTGAGAACAGCTGAAATGAAAGCATATTGGTCACATGACCTTGGAAACAGCTGCAGGAGAAACACAGCTGTCCCTCAGGTCCTTGCAGGTGAGGTCTTTCATCTCCACAGACCAAGACTGCCCATTGCAGAGTCCGTTCTTTTGATGACGGCCTGCCCAGCCGTCCTTCTGCTTATCCATGAATGCAGCTGAGAGCTAGGCCAGACTGCTAGTGTCCACACCCCACAAAGTCCCTGGAAAGCACAGACCAGTCCCTTAGAATGTCAAGCCATGCGTTCCTGCAGAAAGGCAGATGGACTTCCACCACTGACTACTGCCCAACCAGCCTGCAGCTGCGAAGGTCACCCCCTGCTGACCTTGCCGACACCAGGGTCAGGCCCCTCCTTGACCCCTTCAACACTGGGTCCATGCTGTTAGAGGCTGCTCCCACAGCGTGCCCGGAGTACGAGGCTAAGACTGGCTGCTCCATTCTCTTTTCAGGATCCCTGCTCTTGTCTGGGCAAACTGCTTTCAAATGAATAGCTATTTCTGGATGAATTTTTTTTAGTGTTTCTTCTCCCAGCTGGTTGCTATATTATTTGCATCTCATGCAGTTCTGGCCTCGGTGGGAGACCAGAGGTAGCCCACCTTTCATATTAGCTGCAACACTGTTTCCTATTATTAAAAGGCGAAATTAGGAGCTATAGCAACCTTAAAATACCCTGTCTGCTCTCAGAGTGAGAGGTAAGTGGAAAGGCTGCTTTTGCCCTGCACTGGTCAGGAAATGCCGCACAGAATGGTGGATTTGCAGTGAGGCCAGAGATCAGGGCTAAATGTGCACAAAGACTGGGAACAAGACCTCTGAGGACAGCAGCAGAGCTCTTAGGTGGTTCTTCTGCAAAGAAAGGCCCACAAGTCTGACTCCCAAGTGCCCTGCTCCCACTGCTCTTCTACCTCACCTGGGGAGGGTGACCCTGGGATGCCTCCCAGAAAGCATGCAACAGCTCATCCTAATTGTGGGACTGGCTCCCTTCACTGCTGCCAAAATTCAAGCAAAGGCATAGGCTTGAACAGCAACAGGGGAAGTCAGGTCAGACAGGCCAAGCCTTTCTGGTTTTCTGTAGCTCTGGGGTCTCCGTGCATAGAAGTAGGTGGTTCGATGGAAGCCCTATGGAGTTACCCTGTGAAGAACTGACAAGGGAGTAGTGGAGTAGTGACAGAATTGAGTATGGCGCTTTACCAGGATCAAGTATATGTGTGTTTCTATCTATCCATCCATCCATCTGTCCATCCAGCTACCCATCTATCTCTATCATCTATCTATGTATCATCCACCTACCTGTCATCTCTCTATCATCTGCCTACCTATCATCTATTTATCTATCATCTTTATGAGTATATAGTGATATATTACTAGTAATAATTCATATTATTATATATAATGAATATATATTATAAATCTCTTTTTTGATCAATTAATTTCTCATCCTGGCTCTGGCTGAATCTTATTAGATGTCTTTTGCAGGTAAGAAACTAAGATATAGTGTGGTTTGAATTTCCTCCAGTGAGAGGCTTCATCAGAAAGTGATAGCAGGTGCACCCCTGTGGCTCAGGCAGCTGACAGCTGGGGTGTGGACCATGTAAAGCCTGAGGACCAGGTTCTCAACTCAGGGCCAGGGTGAAAAATAAAAAATAAGCAACACAAATAACCAGCCTTCTTTCCTTCCTTCCTTCCTTCCTTCCCTCCCTCCTTCCCTCCAGTCCTCCCTCCTTCCTTCCTTCCTTCCAAAAACAAGAAATGGTAACAGAAAGCTGTGTGGACTCTGGTTTCTCATCTGGGCTTGGCATTGTACAGACATGTGAACACCAGCACCGGTCTACACTGGCTTGTCTCCACTTGTTTAACCATGACACCTTACTCCTGGTAGTCTGCATGGGGTTCTGAGTTTGCAGGAAGGGGCATCAGGAGGCACTGTGCTCCGAGAGTCACTCACTTCCATGTTCATTTCTTCATTGCTTCACTTAGCCACAGCTTGTTGGGCATCTCTCCCATGCCAGCCACCCGTCTAGGCATTCCAGCACAGCAGCACACCGACTGCCCCCTAGTACCTAGTCCCAGAACCCATTTCCCCTTTGCTCTGCTGCTCCTCCAGCAGCCCCTCCCAGGTCAGGCCTTGCTGGCTGGCAGACAGGAGCCGCACATTGGTCACAGGTGCCTGCTCTCCCTGTCTAGAGTCCTGCTCTGTCTGTGCCCCAAATGGTTCTGTCATCCCAGGCAGACATCATATATTACAGCAAGAGCACGCAGGTCAGGGAGCAGCAATATCTTCCTGTGCTCATTCGTTCAGCAAAGGTTTCCTGAGGGCTGCAGGCTGCCAGATCCTTCTCTAGGTGCTGGAGACCAGCACTCAATGAAAGAGACAACTCTCCAAGCCACCCCACCCCACCTCTACTCCTCCCACCTCCTGGCTTCCTAGGGGGCATGGTGATGGCCAGTCAACAAGTAAATAAATGGTAGATTAGAGGCTGATAACGTATTTAGGGAGCGCTTGGGCGGAGCTGCTCTGTTAGATGGGGTGAGAAGGACAAGGCCCAGGAGGGGACACTCAGAGGCAGGAGGACCTGGTCTCACAGTCCAGCAGATCCAGTGGCAGTGACCAAGACCTGAGGTCAGAGTGGGGGAACAGGAAAGAGCACATGCATGGAAGAGGGCACAGGACAGCCATGGGGAAGGTCAAGGCCATTGTCAGGGCTCCAGCCTTAGCAGGCCCACAGGTTGCACCCAGTGTAATGCTCCTCTATCACTGTCTTGAAGCTCTTAATGTTTGAACCAAGGTCCTTTGTTTTCTTTCTGCAGCGGACGCCACAAATCCTGCTTCCACATCTGGAGGTGAGCAGCCTCCAGACACAGCCTGGCTGTCGGAGTCAGGGATGGCCAGGGTGGGAGGCTGGGAGGCCGGAGAGGGAGGGGAGTTTCTTGGATTCTGGAGCTGGTGGTGACATGAGCCATTGCTGCACTAGGACACTGCCCTCTCAGCCTGCCGATGTGGCCCCTCTTCCCTCCCCAGGTCGGATTCCCTCTGCTTCCTCTCTCTCCGCAACTGCCTTGGCCTGACCCAGGCCTGCTTCTTCCCACCCCTGTCCCTGACAGGGTTTAACTTTACTCTCTTTTCTGTCTCTTTTCTTTGCCTCCCTCCTTCTAACTCCTGATGACAGAGGAGCAGTCCTGTCAATGCAGGTGGGTTCAGCTCTTGTCTCAGAAAGCAGTGTCTACCTGGCCATCATTAGGCCTGATTCCATGGACTGGAGAGCCAGGTTCTGTTCACAGGTTAGGTGAGCAGTGGCCCAGGGGAACTGGCTTTGTCCGAAGTGGTATTTTTCATCAGGAAAGTACCCTGCAACCCGGTACAGCCCTGCCTCAGTTTCCCCAACACATGTGCCTCAGACCTGCACTTTAAGTCTGTCTCTGCCGCCTGGTTTTATCTTCTTGGGAAGTGAAGCTTATTTCGTTCGTAATACCTTGATATGCTTTGCAGAGAGTACCTTGAAAAACAGCCTTTTGATTTAAATAAGAAATGAAAAATATCACTCACTTTTCAACATTTATTTATTTTTCCCCCCCTCTTTTATTTCAACACCCCACTCTTCAATACAAAAATATCACACATAGATAGTCTTAAAAAATTAGATGGGGGCGGAGGGGTGATTGTCGCGTAAATTTGCTTTCCGGCTGAGGCCTTGTATGCCAAGTTTTAGTCTGAATTACGTATTTACAGCTGAGTTATAAACCCCTGAAAAACAGGATTTATCATAGAAATAGTGACACAGCCTCACCCAGTCTGGTGTTCGTGGGGACAGTGGTAATATACTGTGCGGAGAAATCAGTTCATTAGTTAGTTATAAACAAAGGACAGAGATAGTAAATTAGAGTAGGTATTTCAGCAGTTTCCTATGTATTTATGACACCAAAATATGCAGCTGCATTTTATTCCTTGAGAGAGTATTTAAGTATTTCAGATTTAAAGTGCATTTTTAGATATGACCGGGGTGCATTTTTAGCCTCTCTTTCTCTCTTTCTTCTGTCATTTTATTCGTGGTATTTTCTTCCTTCTCTGTTGCTCATTAGAAAAATGTTAAAAATCCATTTTCGTCTGATTAATAATAAAGCTGATCACATGTAACCTAATTTTCATTCCGTGCTGCCCCTGTCTGTGGAGTCATATACAAAGTGACCTTTGAATCGCCAGTGGACTCATAAAGTACAATAAGTACCATTGTCCTGTCAAAAATTGAAGATGTTTTACATCATTACAAAATTTAATGTTCCATCTTTTCAAATGCACTACTTTTCAAAGGCCACATTCCAATTGAAGCTCATTAAAATCAGACTCAAGTTTCCTGTGGTGGGGATGAAGAGAGTTTCGCAGGCAATGGGAGGAAAATGAATCACTCTTTTAAAACAGATATGGTTACATATTAGTTTTGAAAGGTACGGGGACGGATCTCCGCTGACAGCAACAGTGCCGCTTTTGTGCTGAGAGACCCACGAACTGCCTCCTGCTTCCTTTGACTTCACACACACTGTATCCTATTTACTTAAGAATAAATCAGCTCTCTAAATAAAATTGTTGTCTAAAAGTTCAGAGGTGGACTCGGAAGGGGCTTCTGGGGAAAGCTGTAACATCTGCCCTGTGGTTTCAGATTTTTTGAAAGCATCATCTGACTTGGAGATTGGCTCATTTAAAAGCCAAATCCCTGGAGACGGGGTTCTGCATTTTTCGGGAAGCTACTGCCCCAACCTGAGACCCAGCTCGGTGGCCTATTAGGGACATGTCACCGGGCGGCCTTGGAAATTCTGAGTCCAGTGCCTGGCTCGGCAAAGGATGCGTCTTCAGAGCTTTTTCCAACCCTTCCTCGGGGCAGGCTTCCTGCCTGCTTCTTTGGGTTTGTCTGGCTGATCCCATCAAAGTGAAGGTGTCAAATGGTATGACATAAAGAAAGAGCTCTCTGTGAATGCTGCAGGGTTGATTTTGCGATGCGCTGATGCACATCCTCCGAGCTCTGGAAATGCTGGCATCTTCCACTGGAAAGTTGTCCTCTTCCCGGTGCAGGACACGTGAGGTGACACTGCACATGCCAGATGTGGCACTCAGAGAGCTAAGCTTCCAACTCACTCCTACAGTGCAACTCCACTTCTTGGTTCTCAGATTCGGCATTAGTCACGCGTGGTGTCCAGGTCTGGACAGGTGCACTTGGGCCTCGTGCTCCATTTACGGGAATGCGATTTTGCATCAATAACATTGACTTAGTGTCTCTGTTTTGTCCTTGTAGTGCCGTGACCAATACTAGTGTCTGCCTGACATGACTCTAAGATCATACATGCAAAGGACAGGACTCGGTGCTACACAGCCAGAGTGCGTGACTGGCTACGAGGGAGGCAGGATTAATTGTTGCTTTAATTCATTAAATTCAGGAAATGACGAACTAAGTTCCATACTTGCCATGTAGGAGAGCTTAAAAGCTAAAATGAAGAGAGACAAAGAGTCTTGCTCCTGATCATGCTCCATGATTTTCTTTCTATTAGTATCAGTTAGTTATTGCTGTGGAACAGACCACCCCAAACTGGGTGGTTCAAATTACAATTCATGTTTTCTCACAGGTGCTTGGGAGCTGGGATCAGAAGATGGAGGCCAGGCTCAGACTAGACTGGCTCATGCCTCTGGGGACTGGCTGATCTTAAGATGTCCTTGTTGGGGCTACTAGGTTCTGTCCCGGGTGTCCCCAAACCTCCAGCAAGCTGCTCTGGGCTGGTTCTCAGGTCTGACACAGGGGTCCAAGAGAGCAAATGGAGCAGTATAAGCACTTTGCATGACTGTTTGCACCCAGTCATGGTTATCCCGTTGGCCGGATTATGTCACATGGCTGCACCCATGGCCAGAGTGGGAGGAAACTAGCAAAGGGCGTGGGTGCAGGAAGTATGGAAATGGTTTCCTCCAGTGCAGTCAGTCCATCTCTTTCTGTCCTCACATTCCCAAGGGGCACATTGGGTAGTGTGGACAGTGGTGTGGAGAGGTTGGAATCAGATGTCTTTGAGATACTTTAATCCCTTCAGCCTCTGGGTACCCTGATGAGAAGTTCCATTGCCTTTCTGGTGAGTTCTGAAGTCTTTCCTTCACTAGTCTGTTTTACTATACTCTCATGATGGAAACCTCCTTCCTTCTTCATGCTGGTCGACCTCTTTTTAAAAAGACAATCTTGGAAAGATTTCAGATTTCTCGACTTCCAAAATCATGTCATTGGAATTGAGCAGATGCCTCTGCTGAGTCTGAAGCCCCTATCCTCTCTCTCCTCCACCTCTTGCTGTCTGCCTCCTGTTCCTCTCCTGCAGCCTCGCCTTCAGGAGGACCCACACTCATCCAGTGGTTCTGGGACTGCACCCCATCTCACCTCTGACTACTTATATATTGGAGTTTGAACTACAGTACAGGGTCAGCTCTCAAGAGACCTTGAGTCTCTGCAGTGAGTCCCTAGATATGCCTCCTATCCTGAGGGGTAGAGAACAGTGCTTCAGGGTCTCAGGGTCCTCAGTAGGTGTGAGCTTGCTCAGTCATAGAGAAGCAGTGAATAGTGAGGCTCACCCATGCACATGGGTAGGAGCTGTGTGTGTGGAGTGGGATGCATGTGTGTGTCTTTGGACACATGGGGCATGAGCTGGGAATCACACACCTTACCTGCTTCTCCAGAGAAGGCTGTGGGAGCCAGGAACATGATGAGCTGTTCTCTCTAAGCCAATGGATGCTTTGGCCAGGAAGTAACCAAGCCCTCTGTGTTCAGGTCCCTAAGTCCCTGTGGGGGACCGAAAACAGTGGGGCTTAAAGAAATCCTAGCTCATCCTGGGGCCCCAGACAAGGTTGTTTTTTCCCTCCTCCCTGTGGAAAATCTTTCTCACTTGGGTTCCATGGTGGGTGGCAGCTCCAGGCTGCTCGGTCCCCTTTGCAAGCCCTTCCTGCCTTGTTGCATTCAGATGCCCCACCAGCCACAGGGAGAAGTGTGAGTGCCTCAGGGTGCTCAGTGCCTCAGACTGTCCAGGGAGGAGGTGCCCTCAAAATTGTCTAGGCTGTGTGTCCAGAAAGCTGAAAACATCTTATTTAGGCTCTGCGACTTCCAGGGTGATGATGCTTGATGACCGGTCCTCTCTTTCCAGCTCCTTGACTGGGCACGTGTGAGTCTCAGCCCTCTCCAGACTGTCGTGTCCCATTTGTTCCATGAGAGGTGGAATCAGGTGGTCCCCTGGGGCCTCAGCAACATGATCACAAGGCCTAAGGAGAAAATTCTAGCCACTGAGTGGTGTTTCCATGACAAGAGTGAGGGAACAGCACAAGCCAGGACCACGCAGGGTGGCGTCACAGGGATTCAGGGGACTCAGCACCGAAGGCCCGTCTCGGAACTTTTGTCTCTGGCTGCAGGGCTTGGAGAAATGCCTCTGAGATGAGGAGAGGCCGTCAAGGGGCAGGCAAGTGTTACACTTTATATTGCAGAGGGCTTCCTGAAAGCAGGAAAATGATGGGGGGTATATATGCATATGTGGTACCCTGCAGGCAATTCAAACTGGGTTCTCACAGGGCACTCATATTTGGAGCTTTCTTATTGCAAGTGGGTACTTCCTTCTAGAACTGGGGCTCTGGACAGAACTGGTTCCCATGGTTGGACTTCTGAATATAGTACCTGGATGGATGTTCCAGCAGTTGATGGGGCCCCCACTGCACTGCTCCTTACAGGATTCAGGCATATGATGCCTCTTAGCTTCCATCTTATTTATGCTCTCAAATCTCTCAGGAGCAGCAGAATAAGGGATCAGTAGTAAGGAAGGTGTTGGTGATGGTGCTGTGCTCAGTCTTGATGCAGAGAAAAAGGTGACTTCCCCTATAGCCCTGCCATTGGCTTTATTCCCTGTGGTGTAACAGCCAGTCCTGACAAAATGCAGTGACTGCCTCCACATGAGGATATGCATCTATGCAAAGTACAGTTCAGACAGTGTTGGAAGACACTGGAGACCCAGCCCGAAACAGCCTCAGCTCCCTGCTGCCAATCCATGGCTGGCCTTCAGGGTTGATCTCTTAATGTTTGCTGTTCTTTAATAAAGTCTTCCAGAACCACAAATGTCTCTCTTCTGGCTGACTTCACATAATTTTCCAAGTCTTCACCTTGGAGAACTTGCATCTTTGTATGTCTTTCTTTAACTACCTGCAGTCTAGAAGTTTTTCTTTTCTCTCAGATCAAAGCTACCTTAAATACACAGTCTTCAGTATGTTGAGAATGCCTAAGGAACAGACTAAAGTTATTCATTGACAGCCATACTGGTATTAGCAGGAACAGAAAGTGGTACTTCTGGAGCATGGCCCCTTGGTGAAACTGACATCACCATGAGCGCAGTGATGGAGATATTCTCAGCTCCTAGCACAGTGCCTGGTACACAGTAGGCCCTCAAAATATTATAGATAATGAATGAAGGACTGGATTAATGGATGGATGGATGGATTCATGGATTATTGGGTGGGTGTGTAGGTGGATGAAATTACGGATTAATGGATGGATGAGTGGATGGACAGATTATTGGGTGTGGGTGTGGGTGGGTATGTGGGTGGGTGAATGGACAGATGAATGGTTAGATGGATGAATACACAAATGAATAAACAACTCTTCAAGCTTGATAAGTTTAAATATGATTGAGGACTTCAGAGCAGTGATTATGACACTAGTGGTCAATAAGGGTTAATAGCTCTCTGGGAATATTACTGGAAAATAAGTAACTATTCTCACTCAGGAACTGCTTACTGGCTCAGATGAGAAGTGGTTACTTGGTGTTATAACCATGCTCTAGAAGTTGGCTAACCAGGAGAGCTTTTTTGGAAATGATACCAACTATCAGAAGGAGGAAAGAAGGGACAAAGAAAAGACATCCTCCCATCTAGAACTGACAATCAACTCTAGCTAAACACAAGCCCTCTGTTGCAAGCTTTCCAGTCTCCTCTCTGTCATCACACACTTCTTTTTCATCTTCACTTCTGCTTCTTCCTGTCTTCCCTTGCTGTATCCCTCTTGGATTCCCTCTCCTCCTCACCACCTACCCAACATTCAAGGCCTGTGTTAAGTGTCATCTCTTCCAGGAAGGCTTTCTTGTTGACCCCAGCAACTCGCATCTTCCACTGAATGACCACAGAGCATCCTCTTATTGTTCTGTGACAAAAGCTTGACATTTGAAACATCAACTCCGCATTTGTCACACTACCGTAGAAAATGTTGTGACTAATTTCTTCATTTATTCAAGAAATATGCATTGAGTTCCTACTCAGTGCCAGGCACTGTTGCAAGCACTTGGCATAAATTGATCAACAAAATACATCCCCTTACACCTCTCCCATCCCACAAAAATCCTGCCATCCTGGAGCTTATCCCTATCACTTAGTAGTGATGTGTCTTCTTTCAATTCACAAGGTGTTTCAGAGACCAAGCTTCATCATGTAGCTAACAACCAAATCTCTCACAGGGTTGTTATAAGGGAGGCAATGAAATTCACAGTGCAATGGGCACTGCTCTGTGGCCACCTCTAGCAAATGCAAGGGCACTCTGTTTATCCTGGCTCTCACTGGATGGGAGAGATTCTGGGGGCGTATCTGACTGTGGCAGTGTTCTGTGTCTGTTAAGGCAGTGGGAAGTCCATAATGGGTCCCAGCATAGATTGCTGGACAAGAACGCCTAGTCTCCATGTTTCAGTTCATGCCACAGTCACACAGGACCTTCTCAGGTTCAGCTTCTAGAGTCAACATTTAAAAATTTCTTCCCGGGAAGGACAGGCCAGATATTTGTAGCCAGTTAGGCAAACTCATGGAGCTGGAGAAGTAGCCGGTATAACAACACAATGGAAACCAACTCAGAAAACTATGCAATATTCCTTCCTTCCTTCCTTCCTTCCTTCCTTCCTTCCTTCCTTCCTTCCTTCCTGTCTTCCTGTCTTCCTTCCTTCCTCCCTCCCTCCCTCCCTCCCTCCCTCCCTCCCTCTTCCCTCCCTTTCTCTTTTCTTTCTCCCTTCTTTC
>RJWH01004950.1:0-90369 GCA_004363575.1 Solenodon paradoxus | reverse complement strand
CCCCTCTGTTCTCTGTGAGTCTCTGTTCCCTTCTCTCTGGTCTCTCTCCTCTCTTTCTGGGTCTCTGTCCCCCTTTCTCTGGTTTCCATCCCCCTTTCTCTGGGTCTCTGTCCCCCTTTCTCTGGTTTCTGTCCCCCTCTGTCTGGGTCTCTGTCCCCCTTCTCCGAGTCTCAGATGGTGGCCCCGCCCGGCCTTTCGCCCCGCCTTCTGTTCTACGTGTCTCGGAGGTTCCTGCCCCCCAAACCCCGCCCCGCCCCGCTCCAGGCTGAGAAGTGGCGAATCCGGTTTGTCCCGGGCGGGTCAGGAACCGGGGTGGTGGAAGGAATGTGGGGAGCCCGGTAGGTTACGGCTCGGCGGCAGCATGGCGGGTCCGGAGAAGGAGCAGGTACAGCGGCCGGGTCCCCGGGTCCGCGGGAACTGGGTCCCGGAGAGAGGGGCGCTGGACACCCAGATTCTGGAGGCAGCCGAGAGGGACCCGGGAGCCCGGACTCCTGGGAGCTTGGGGACCGGTGGGACAGGGCGGGGTGGTCGAGACTCCCGAGGGAGGACTGGGGTCCGGGACTCCCAGGTGCCGGGTGGGCGCGGGGGGGATGCCTCGTCTGGTGTGACTGAATCCCTTGTTCCCGCCCCCAGAGCTGGATCCCCAAGATCTTCAAGAAAAAGACGTGCACGACGTTCATCGTAGACCCCACAGATCCGGGGTGAGGAGTTGGCCCGGGGACCACCGGCAGCGCCCGCGGCGCCCGCCGCTGGCCCCGCCCACCAGCTGGCCCCGCCCCTCGCCCTGCGTCTGTCACTGCGGACACTCCCAAGGGCGTTCCCCGCGCGCTTCCTGGGGAGGGTCTGGGTCCCGGCAGACCCTCGCCACCGCCCACCCTCCCGCTCAGGGTCACGGTTAACCGCCGGGCTCGGTTCTGCTTCTTGCCTCGGGGTCTCTTCCGTATGCATCCTTGTGCCATGTTCTTTTTCTCCTTTTTCTGTCTCGGCTTCATTCGTTCATTCATTCATCCAAGAAATCGCCTCTCAGCGACCCCAAGGGAGCAGGACTTTAAGGAACACAGGCCTGATTTCACCGGGTGCGCGTGCTGTGTGGCTTTGGGCAAATGCTTCACTTCTCTGGGCCTCACCTGTCATCCGGGCTTCCAAGCAGGGCTACCTCCTCGGGTCCTTGTGAGAATTAAACAAATTAATGCTCGTGCTGGTTCTGAAAGTGCCCAGCCCCTAGCAAGTTCTGGGGACGAGCTGCAGTTCCCACTGGAAGGTGGCAATTAGGGCCGAGAGTGGGTGCAGTGAGCCGGGGTGGGGCTGGGGGGGCTGGGTGAGCTGGGGGTGTTGCCGCCCTCGAGGAGCCCCCTGGTCCTCAGCGATGATCTCTCAGGTGGGGCCAACTTTGTAGTTCTTGAAACAATTGTTGGGGTATGGAAAATACCAACATTCTCAGTTAGTGTGTTTTCTTACCCTGCTGCAGAGGTGCAGTGTGTCTTGGAATGACGTATCAATAAACTGATAGGCATTTATTGGGTGTGAGTGCAAGACAGCTCAGGAACCTCTGTTCTAGCAGGCCAGGCGATGGAAGCTTCAGGATGTGCCCTTGCGCCCATGGGAGCCAAGAGGGAGTGTCGGACCACGACTAGGAGGGGACAGAGGATGTCACTCATGGCTCCTGGAGGCAGAGAGGCCATGAGGTGACAATTGAAGGACAAGTTGGAGTTTCACAGTAGAAGGCAGGCTGGAGAGAGGAGCATGAGAAATTATTCCCAGAGCACACCTCGCATTGTGGGGTGGCTTAAAAATGGACCCAAGTTCAAGGAGCAAGGAGCATTGTGAGAATGGAGGCTGCAGGGAGGGCGGGCCAGACCTCACAGGGCCTCATTTGCCACCCTGAGGAACTGCAGCGTCATATTGGGTGCTGGGGTGTCAGAGGAGGTATAGGGTCGGCTCTGAGGGTGCAGAGGCTCAGTGGAGAAGAGGCTCAGTGAGGGTCTGGGTAGGAGAGAAAGAAACCTGAGCCAGGGCAGGGTCTGGGGACACGGAGAGGAGGGACCTGAGCAAAAATTCAGGGGGCAGAAAGCTGGAGCTTGGGACCATGGCTTTGGGGAGACAGAGGGAAGGGGGCAGGATGGCTCCTGGACATTTGGAAGACTGGGAGGCAGTGGTGTGGTGCCTGAGATGGGGAGCCAGGAGGGTGGGACTATGGATTTTGGAGACCCAGGGGGACCCAGAGGGCAGGAGACCTGGGTCTGGGACTTGCATCCAGGATTTAAGAAATCTAGGTAAAGGGAAGAGTGGATGTAAGTGAGATGCCAAGGGAAGAGAAGTGTGAAGTCCGGGGGTCGCACATTGACAATTCTTTTAAATTTTATTTCTTTTTTTATTTTACGTATTTATCTTCAAAGGAAAGGTGTGGGCAGGAATGAAAGTTGTGGGGTTCGAGTGGCTCAAAGAACCCCGGCAGAGTTAGGCCAGTGAGCAAGCAGAGATTTAATTAGAGGGTAAAGGGATGGAGCCGACCAAGGGAGGTCCAGACCTGTGGGTTCAGGGTCGCTCCACATATCAGACAGGCACAGAGAGTAAGCAAGTTGGGGGTCCATTAGTGGGGAGCAGAGAGAGAGAGGATGGAGCCAGCCAAGGGAGGCTGACTCCAGTGGCCTTGCCGGCAGCCTGAGTTTTTAAGGGAAAATCCCACATGGTGAGGAAGGGGGATGGAGAGAGGAGTCTGCAGACCAGGTTTCAGTTCCTGATTGGGCAAGGTGACATTGTCCTTGAAGTTATGGGTGGTCTTCAACTTGTGTCATTCCTTTGTTTCTTGGTGGAGGGTCAGCCTGGTCACGTACTACACATCACACATGTCAAACTCTTGATGTCAAAATCGCATCAGCTTTCCTTATTGATCTGGATGCATCCACGACTGGGTGCTGGTGTCAGAGGCAATTCACTGTCCTGATAGCTGAACTTTAACCCTTGGTCTCAGGCTTGCTCCTGTGAAGGTGCTGACAAAGGTGAGCCAGCAGGCAGAAGAGAGGAAGAAACATTTTATTTATTCATATTTCGTTGTTCATTTCGACTGTTCCTGCCCACCCCCACCCCCCACTCTTGACCAGAGGACTTTGGGCTGCATGTGGCCTGTGCTTGGAGGGAGGCGGCGGACCAACCGCTCCTCCACCAGGGCGCACTGCAAACTGGCAATTCTGTGGCCGACTTTTTCTCTCTCTTCACATGGCAGAGTATGTTTAAAAAAAACGAGTCTCTGAATTGCCTCAAGGGATACAAGCGTGCCTGGAGTCACTGCAGCCTCTGGTGCTTCTACTTTTCTCTTTGATCTTTCCCTTCAAGTTACTTGCCACCCACCCCCTCCAGGCCTGGAGTTTCTATGGGAAAACCACATCGTCCTTCCTCTGGGGGAGGAGAAAAGATGAGTCAGGTGCAGAATGGGTGGGTGTGCCCCACCAGGAAATAGTTTCTAGAACTGGAGCCTTTTATCTGCAGGCCAGTGCCATTTTGTGATAGAATCAAAGGAGACCTGAATAGCAGCCATTGTGTTTGGGAACAGGAAGGTAATTGCTGATCTGATCAAGAGCAATTTCAGTTTCAGTGGCCGCCCTGAGGAAGGAGGGGTGGAGTTGAGAAGTGCTGTCTTTTGGTGGAAATAGTCTCTAGCCTTTTCCAACATGGTGGCCATGGGACTCCTAGCGCCACCAAGGAAATGACACTTAGTTGTCTTTAGTTTTCATTTATTTGAATATAAAGATCCCCATTGGTGGCTTGGGGCTGCTGTGTTGGACAGCTCAGGTTCTGGAACATTCCATGAAGAAGTTTAGCCAGTAAGGACTCAAAGGAAGTAGATGGAAGAGAATGAGGGAATTCAGGGATGAGGTTGAGATCTGAGATCGGTGAAAGTGCTAACTAGGTAAGTGGAGGCAGGAGGTTCTCAGGAGGAGGGGTGGGTTCTTCACTGTCATTCTCCCTCTGCCAGGAGTTAGGCCAAGTGAGTTCTGTTCATTCTGTGTGGGCATGGATGGCCATTCTTTTATCTCCACCAATTTTGTCAAATCCATATATCAAGCTCACTTTACATAAGTCTCGAGTCTCCCCTGATATCTGTAACCCAGGGACCGAAGATTTAGATACATTTTCATGCCCATGGTAAAATGATTGCTTTCAAACACTGGGATATCAATCTTAGATTGTATTTTGACTAATCTAAAACGATTAAACAACTTATACTTGCATTAAAAAAAAAATACATTTCAAACAAGTGCCTTCTGCCCCAAGTTCCGTGTTGCTGAATCTTGAAACCCAGGTGCCAACTGTATTCAGATAGCAAAGGACGCATTTAGGGGAGAAGGGTGCACGAATGATTGCCCTAAACGGTGACCCTGTTCCATTTGCCACCCAGAGAGACAAAGGGTCCTATAAGACAAACAATGAAAAGCAAATAAAGGTGCTTGTCTTGCAGTGCGACAGTGCCAGCTCAGTTTTCTGAGCCCAAGGTCTGCTTTTTTCTGTTAGAAAGGAAAGTGGGAAAGGGTTAAGCATTAAGGATATTCTAGCACCCAACTGAGCCTCTCTCTCGGGGACAATCTGAACTGAAAAAGGAATGACTGTCTCACTGTATTATTCAAAGTTATTTAAAGCTCTGCAGAGTTCCCAGTTCCCACAGTCCTCTCTCCTACTGGCTCCACTCTGCGACCCCCCAGTTCAAGAAACATCGTGTGATTTCCTTGGCTCCAACTCGTTCTCTGAAGTAGGCTGTGTCATCTGTGGCTTTGCATTCCCAGAGGAAAGTTAGGCTCGGAAAGGAGAAGCCAGCGGCCCCTGGTGGATCAGGTGCTAAGCCGGTGATGGGGGTATGTCCCCTGTGAAGACCAGGGACCCGGGTTCATGACCCAGGGCCGGGGAGAACGACCAAAAATAAATAAACAAAACAAAAAGTGCTTCCTCTCTTCTTTCTCCTTTTCCTTCCTTCCTCTCATAAAAAAAGACCATATTGAAAGAAAGGTAAAGCCACTTGTCCGAAGTCACACAGCTGTGTCGCCTCCAGCACGTGTGCACTCTGACTTAGGCAGTTTTCGTTTTCGTGGTGACTATCATCCACTGCACTGGGGCACTGAGGACCCCCCACCTCCCTCCCAGGCTCCCTAAACTCTTCCATGGCAGGCCCTGCAGGAGGGGCGCTGTAGCCTCCTTGCTCGAGCTTCCTTTAGGGGGCAGGCGACCCGCGCTGTCCTCCCGGTGGGAGCCAGGGAGGGGCTGTGCCAGGTTCTCATGGTGGCGACAGTGCTGGGGGCACAGTGTGTCCACTTGTGCCGCGTGCTGGGGGTTCATGCTTCCCCCTCCCCCCAGAGGGACCTTGTGCCAGTGTGGGCATCCCCGGAGCGCCCACCCGCCCGTGGCTGTGGAGGATGCCTTCGGGGCGGCAGTGGTGACCTTGTGGGACAGTGACTTGCACACCACAGAGAAGCCCACCGATGCCTACGGGGACTTGGAGTTTTTGGGCGCCAGCCGGAAGGCCAGCAACGTGAGGCCTGCGTGTCTGGACGGGGGAAGGGGCTGTGCCTGGGTGGGGGGTGCCCCAGCTGAAAGTCTCCATTTGCCCATCCCTGTCTTGCTTCCTCTCTGGGTCTGTCCTCTCTGTCTGAATTTCTGTCTTCCCTCTCTGGGTCCCTGTCCCCTCTGTCTGGGTCCCTGTCCCCTCTCTCTCTGGATCTGTCTCCCTCTGTTTGGTTCGCTGTCCCCTCTTTCTGGGTCTCTGTCCACTCCCCCATGTCCCTCCCCTGTGTGTCCACAGTTCCTCCGGCTTTCTGACCGCTCGGACCCAGCTGCAGTTTATAGCCTGGTTACAAGTGTATGGGGCTTCCGGGCCCCAAACCTGGTGGTGTCAGTGCTGGGGGGGTCGGGGAGCCCCATTCTCCAGACCTGGCTTCAGGACCTGTTGCGACGCGGGCTGGTGCGGGCGGCCCAGAGCACAGGTGACAGGGAGGGCTGGCTGTGCCCCCCAGGGCCAGGCGCAGCCTGTGTCCCCTCTTCTCTGGCATGCTTCTCCCCCACCCAGGTCTGTTCTCTCCCCGCTTCTGTGTCTCTCTCATCACTGCTCTGTCTCTGTGTAGGGGCCTGGATTGTCACCGGCGGGCTGCACACAGGCATCGGCCGGCATGTGGGAGTGGCTGTGCGGGACCACCAGATGGCCAGCACCGGGGGCACCAAGGTGGTGGCCATGGGAGTGGCCCCCTGGGGAGTGGTTCGGAATAGAGACAGACTTATCAACCCCAAGGTGGGACCTAGGGTCTTGCCCAAGTTGGGGCTGGGGGTCTGGACTCCTGGTCTGAGGGAGGAGGGTGGGGGTCCGGACTCCTGGTCTGAGGGAGGAGGACGGGGGTCCGGACTCCTGGTCTGAGGGAGGAGGACGGGGTCCGGACTCCGGGTCTGAGGGAGGAGGACTGGGGTCTGGACTCCTGGTCTGAGGGAGGAAGACAGGGGTCTGGACTCCTGGTCTGATGAAAAGACTCCCTGGTTTGGACACTTGTCCCCCAGGGCTCTTTCCCTGCGAGTTACCGATGGCATGGAGACCCCGAGGACGGGGTCCTGTTCCCACTGGACTATAACTACTCGGCCTTCTTTCTGGTGGACGACGGCACACATGGCCGCCTGGGCGGTGAGAACCGTTTCCGCCTGCGCTTCGAGTCCTTCCTGGCGCAGCAGAAGACAGGTGTGGGAGGTGAGTGCTTCTTTCACTCCAGACTTGCTGACCACTGAGCAGGTTTGTGGTGACCAGGTCTGCTCAAAATCTGATTGCATGGAGGTGCTCAGGTTAAGCTCCCTTTCCCATGATATTCTGTGTTTAAAACAAGTCTCTCCCTTGAAATCTGAACCACACTAATGTGGGCAGCTTGACAACGTTTTAATAAACGGAGCCCACTTAGGCAACCTGCACCCATGTCAAGAAAGAAAATACTTCTAGCCCCGGAGGTCTCCTCCCCACATCCTAGCCTCCCCCATCCTACTGGTAACAGCAGGGTACTGCTCACCGCTTTATGCTTCATCTGAAAAGAATCCCACCATCTGCACATTTTTGAGGTGGCTTCTGATATTTGACATGATTTTTTTTGAGATTCATTCATTTCATTGCAAGAGTTGCAGTTTGTAAATATCCCAAGGGTCAAAGGGAAAAAAAGAAATTAGAAAATATGTTGAACTGAAGCATAAGGAATATATGACATAGCAAAAGCAGCTAAGGCAGTATTTAGAGGGAAATTCATAGCCTTAAATACATCTATCGAAGAAAGAAGAAAGGCTGAAAATCAGTGATCTAAGCTGCCCATTAAAAAACAATCTAGAAGCAACATTAAATCAAATCTAGGAAAAGTAGAAGCAAGGAACTAAAGACAAGGTGAGTAGGCAGGCAGGCAGGAAGAGGAGGAAGAAACATTTTATTTATATTTAGTTGTTCATTTTGTTTGTTCCTCCAGCCCCAGGACATGAACCTAGGTCCTTGGGATGTGTGTAGACTGCATTTGACTAGAGATGGTAGACTTAACTGCTACTCCACTTGGGTGTTTTTAAATTATTTTGTTCCATTCAAAAAAAAAAGCAAAGAAATCAAGGAAGCACTTCTAAATGTCTCCTATTCCCTCTTTCTGCAAAGTGATTTGAATTTATGTGTTAACTTTGTGAATGGGTAACATGGTATTAATTTTTCATTTATTCCATGTATTATCTTTAAAGAAGATTAATCAATTTCCTCAAATATAGCTCATGCATTTTTGAAAGAATTATTAATTCCCAGGCATTTAATAATTTTTATCAAAATATGAATAAGACATATATCACTAATTTGCATAAAAAGTTTTTTTGTTTTGTTTTGTTTTGTTTTTCCTGTCTTAGGTCTCGAACCAGGGTCATTGGGCTTTAGATGGCCTGCACCTTAGCTGCTGAAGCACGGGGGTGCAGTGACATTTTTTTGATATTAGTGTGTCTTCCTTATATCAATTCTCTTACCAAATTCTTTGATTCATATTTATTTGAGTGGCGTTTTTCCAGTTTTCTGAGAATATAATCATATTTTCTTCTGACAGAAACCTATTTCTTCCAGCATAAAAAGATGCCAGTTTCCACTTGAATTATTTTCTTTTCTTGTATGATTACAATAGCTCAAAACTGCCGAATAAGTATGGCTAGTAATGTTGTCTCATTGCTTTGGGTGTGGAAATAGAGTTAGTATAAAATTATCTGATAGGAATTTGCTCTTGTACTTTGGTAGGTATCTTTATTGTGTTTAGATAGTCCTTTCTATATCTCGTTTCCTCTATTTTCTGTTCAAACTTTCCTCCTTTCCTGACCCTGGGGCAGTTAATCAACTACAGGATTGACCTATGACAGGGTCACCAGCTTCACTCAGGAATCCAGGAGTCCATGCTCCCAGCCCGCTCCACTGGTGGGAAGCTAAGCATTCCTGATTTCAAAAGCTGGCTCCTCCGAGCAAACTGAGACTCGGGAAAAGGTCCCAGCTAACTGGCTAAGTTCCCCAGACTGAGGACTTGGCCTGTTCAGGACAAGAGACAAGTGCAGAAGGACAAGTTTTTATACTTTTCAATAGGTCAAAGACACTCTTTCCTTATATTAAAATGAAAGGATTCAGTTCCCTGGTGAGTTGGTGGTTAAGTTCACTGCCTCTGGCAGGTGTAGTCCACATACAGCCCCAGGCCAGGGGCTGAGGGAGTGGGCACGGGGGACACAATGAAGTTGGAAAAATAGCATGACATGGCATGATGGAGTTTAAGGTGACATGTAGCAATATAAAATATAAAAAATAAAGTAAATAAAAAATGAACTACTTCCTCCTCTCTTCCTGCTTACTCACCTTCATTCCTGCCTGTACTTATCCTTTAAAATAAACAATAAAAGGATTGACTTCAGCACTTCCAGTCTGAGAAAAATGGCCAATGTGATGGTGATAGTAGAATCTTCTTGTCCCGGAGGTAGACCAGGAAAATACACTAGACCTCTGAATATCCAGTTTGATTCATCAGCTATAAGACCCAAAAGGACTGGATAAAAATTATGGCATGTTTTTACAATGGAGTATTTCCACTCATTAAAAAAAGGAGTTGGCTTTATTATATGTCAAATTGGAACAAGTCTTCAACTTGTCTTACATGAAAAAAGCAAAGTCAGAGCAGTGTGTATGGTAGACTATCATTTGGGTTTAAAATATATATATATATTATGTACAACATTTACAAAAGAATCTGGCCTCTCCCAAATGCTCAAAGATGTGACCTTGAACCTCAGGACAGAGGATGGGGAAGAGGCCAACCTTCAGCTCAGGGATTCCTGGGAAATGTGGTCTCTCCCAAGGGGTGGGCGATGACCCAGCCCCAGCTCTCTTCTCTCCTCAGGTACTGGAATTGACATCCCTGTCCTCCTCCTCCTGATCGATGGGAATGAGAAGATGTTGGAGGTACAGGGGTCTGGGATTTGGCATCCTGAATCTTTGGGGAGTGGGGGCAGTTCAAGGGGTCTGAACTTCAGGTAGAGTGAATCCCTGCCTCCCCCATTTATCCTGCAGCGGATAGAGAATGCCACCCAGTCTCAGCTCCCCTGCCTCCTGGTGGCTGGGTCTGGGGGAGCAGCGGACTGCTTAGCAGAGACCCTGGAAGACACTCTGGCTCCAGGGAGTGGAGTGGGCAGGCACGGTGAAGCCCAAGACCGGATTAGGCGTTTCTTCCCCAAAGGGGACCCAGAGGTCCTACAGGCCCAGGTATGACACTGAGGTTTCACCTCTATCTCCTGAGACAAGCGACAGCTGGGGACCTGGGGTCCTGGGTCTTCAGAGATGAGGGACCTAAGGATTAAGAGTCTTGGACCAAAGGAAGAAGAAAATGGGAGGTCTGAGGGAGGAGGACTGGGGGTCTGGACTCCTGGTCCGAGGGAGGAGGGGTCACAGCCTGGACTCCTGGCTTCTGGGAATAGAGGTGCTGGGTCCCAGACTATGACATCGTCAGGGGACTGGCCTCCTGTGTGTCTGTGGACAGGACCTGGAGGATTTGGGCCAAGGACACAGAATTTGGTTTTCTGTAGGTGGAGAGAATCATGACCCGGAAGGAGCTTCTAACAGTTTATTCAGCTGAGGATGGCCCTGAAGAATTTGAGACCATCGTTTTGAAGGCCCTTGTGAAGGGTGAGCACTGCATGTTTGGGTCCCTACCCTCTCTCCTTCTCTCAGCTCAAGTTTAAAGCCTTTCCTGGTCTGAACTCTTTATCCATCCTCTCTAAGATCTGTGTTCTTTATTAAAATCTATTTCCTTGATTCATTTTTTATTTCCTTTATTCATTCGATCTCTCCATCCATTCGTCCATCCATATGTGCACTGATCTTTCCATTCATCCTTGGTTCTTCCACCCCACCATATTGCCATTACTCATCCTTCTATCTGTAACTCACATTGCCATTTCCACTCACTTATCATTATTGTATCATCAATCTTTCACCCACCAATCCACCTGCCTGCCCCTCACTCTTTCTTCCTTTCCTACATGCCTCCACTATGTGTTCAACTCTGAGAGGTGGGGAACTTGGATATGATTATAGTATCCCTTCCCAGTGAGGAACAACTGATATTTACTAGAGGACTGAATGAGGTAGGGAGCATATGGCCAACTGGGAGAAGCTGGGGATGGGTTTGTTTATTCATTCAACATTCCTCTAGACTCCAGGGTGTAAAGGAGATCTATTTCCTGCTCTCAGGGGCCCCAGATCCTACAAAGGTTTGTTTGGACCCAACCTTCAAGTTCAAGACAAAAACATGGGGGAGGAAGGATTGTCAGTAAGAGGAAAAAAATTCAAGGAGGAAGTAGTGTTTAAATGGGTCTTAAATAGTAAAATTTGGACGTGAGAGATGGGGAAGTGGAACATATGGTGCAAGGAAGACTGGGGGCTCTGTGGGGATTTAGGTGAGGAGGGTCATTTTTCTATGTCAGAAGAGTTTTATAAGGAAAACACCTAAGAGGCATAGTGTCAATTTATAATTTCTCAGCCACAAATCCCAATGCTGAGGGTTTTCCCCATGTTCTGTGGTGTGGCAGAAAGAAGAGTTACTTTTGATTCTGGAATCAGATAAAAGTATGCTTACTATATTTCCTTCAGATAAAAATAGGGCATTGGGATGGCAAAAATGGGATGGGATTATGTGCTGGTGACTGGTGGGAGGAGGAGGCAGAGCAATTCGAGCAGGAGCAGAGCAGCCAGGTCAGCAACACTTAAGGACTATGTGATGCGGATGGGTGATCATGTAGTAATGATATGTGGTTCTTCATACAAATGGCCAGGGCGTGCAAGGAATTTTGGCACTTTAGGAAAAAAAAAAACAAATTTGGTGCCCCAGTAAGCCCTGTTCTAAATATCCTTCATAAAACACCTGCCCCTTTAACCATCCCAGTGCCAGAAATGACCAGTAACCCCCACAGTGCCAGAGATAACCCCACAGTGCCAGAGATAACCCCAAACTGCCAGAGATAACCCCCATAGTACTTCCCTGTGGCTCAACGACCCTGTGGTGTTCTGCATCCTTTGAAGAAACAGGTAGGTTCAGGGTGGGGGGAATCCATTTTGCACACAGCTCCTGTTTCCTTACTGGGGTGGGAATAGCAGTAGCGGCTACAGCTGCCACAGTCAATGCCTGCAAGTACCATCTTTAACGTGGGGCAAAAGGGGCAGCTGCTTTTGGACCCTTCAACAGACTGGACCTGGGACAAGTCAACTACCCCTTTGCCCCACATTAAAGATGTTAAAGATGGCCCTGGTTTATTAAAAATGGAACAAAATTGACTCCTATATTAAAATGAGAGGATGGTCAGGAAATAAGAAAAAAAAAAACACAGCAGTATTGTCCTGTTTAAAATGATATCTGCGGTCAGCCTAGATAATTTTTTTTTTTCAAAGGGTACAGGCAGGAATGAAGGTGAGCAGAGAGAGGTAGGCAGAGAAGAAGAAGAAGCATTTATTTTATTTAGTTGTTCATCCTGGTTGTTCCCCCTAGCCCTGGGGTTTCGAACCTGGGTCCTTGGGATGGATGTGGACTGTGCAAGCCAGAGACTGAGGACTTAGCTGCTAAGCCATCAGGGCGCACATAAAGGTGTGTTTGAATACCCGCTTGGCCCCTTCCTTGCTGTGTGGCCTTGACGACGAGATTTCCCCTCTCGGAGGAGTCTTAGTTTCTCTCCCTGTGAAGGAGGGATCACACCTTGCAGCGTTGTGAGGCTTACAGGTAACTTACGAGCGGGGTCTGTTTCCTCCAGGGGCCCAGTAAGTGGAAGATTTTCTTCTTCTAAGTGCATTCCCCATGGGGACACAGCCATACATAGAGTAAGTCAGTGGGCATGTCTGATTCACTTTGCTAACATTAACTCACCAGCCTCTTGGGAGAAAAGACAGCCGCTGAGGGGCTGGAGTGACGTGGTTTGAGGGCTGATATAAGTCCATTGTCTGCCAGAGTGAAGTGATCACTCTGCTGGGGAAATCGGAGCTGGCTGGCTGGGTCTGGTGACAGTGGGGTTGAGTGGATGAGTTTCAGCAGGTGAGGAAGGATGGGGGAGGGGAGCAGCTGCCCTTCAGAGTCTGGTTTGAGGCAGGCGCTGTGCTGAGCATACGTCTCTGTCTCTCATTCTCCACCCCTGCCTGCAAGGATCATTTCTTCCACTTCGTAGATGAGGAAACCCAGGCTCAGAGAAAGGCAGTGACAAGGTCACACAGGGTGTTAATTCAGGTCTGTCTGACTTAGGCTCACCACATGAGGCACGTTTGGGGCAGGGTGAGGCCCCGCATGGAGGACGTGGAGCCTTGAGTGTTAGAGACGGGACGGTGGGGTGCTTGGGACCAGACCACCCAGGTCCTCAATAGAGGCTTTGTCCTGAGAGGCAGGGGAGGACCAGGGTCAGTGCTAAGTAGAGAACTTTCCACGAGGGAAGGGAAGAGACTTCAGTAATAGTGGTGGGAGAGGACGTTTAATGGTGAGGACATTCGGGGGCTGGAGAGATGGGGCTTGGGGACTGATGAGCTGAGTGGCATGATGGGAAGGACCAGGACAGCATCTTATTCCTTGACAGGGTGGACACGGGCACCACCCCTGCAATGGGGAGCTCAGGGGACGATTGGCTTTGGGGGAAGACGCTGAGCCCAGTGTGGGTGGGAGTGTAAAGGGACCAGGGAGACCTGGGTCATCAGTGGGGACACATTTAGACAGAATATAAAGCGAGGTATTACGAATCACTTTCTTCTCTTAAAAATGGGAGGGAAGTAGGGTCGATTCATAGATGCTTAGGAATTCCACTCTGAATTTGCTTCTGGGTTTGGCAAAGAGAAATGTGTGGCCCTGGGATGCTCCTTCCTCCTCCTGAGCCCACGTCTCAACCACCCGCCTCACAGGCTCTGCTGGCTGAGCTGTAGATTCCTCCCAGATGGAAACTTCTTTCTTCAGTTATTGTTGGTAACAGTGTCACAAGTGGGCGCTATTGTTAGTCCCACTGAGTGGATGAGAAAACTGTGTGCACTAGACCGTGAGACCACCTGGACACACCCTACTTTATTTCTTTTTAGACCCCCTTTCTGGGTCTCTAACCTGGGTCCTTGGGCTTTGCATGGCCTGCACCGTAGCTGCCTGAGCCACAGGGGGCGCCCTGCCTCGCTTTTTAAAAATGACCCCCAAGGTCTTCTGTTGCCCCTCTAATGTTTGTATTTTTTCCAGCCTTATTTTCAGACACGATCCCTTCTTTCCTCTTTCAGGAGACCCCACATTTCAGGAAGCTGGAGTGACTCAGCTTTGCTCTCATAGTCAGTTTTCCTGCACCCAGACCTTTGCTCAGTTTGCTTTTGCTGCCTTAAAGGCTCTTTCCTCACTCAGATGCACATCTCCAAATCCCCCTGGTTTTCAGTGCCCATCCTGGAGCAGGCACCCTTGGATCAGCCCATAGCATCTTGACTGTAGCCTCCCGGGGCCCTGATCGCCCCTCTGGGGGTGCGATCGCTCTGGGGGGTAGAGGTATGTGCTCTGAGCCATAGTTCCCTGGAAGGCGCTCCTTCAGGCCAGGAACTTTATCCAGTTTGTCTCTCCATCTCTCCCAGTGTTGGGTCGGTAACCTAGTCAATAAATGTCAAACGAATACATAATTCCCCTTCCTTCTTTGGGGGGCGTTCTAAACCACTAGTTTGCCATCTGCCCCTGAGTTTAATGCTTGTAAGAACCTGACTTCCAGAAAATGTATATAAAATTTAAATGTCAGGCATCCCCAAAAGAAGCAAAGCAGACAGTCATCAGATATCCCTACACACCCCTGACTTCTTGCCCCTTCTCCCTCTAAACCTTTCAGCCTGTCGGAGCTCTGAGGCCTCCGCTTACCTGGATGAGTTGCGTTTGGCTGTGGCCTGGAATCGCGTGGACATTGCCCAGAGTGAACTCTTCCGGGGAGACATTCAATGGCGGGTGAGGGACTGGAGCCTGGGGGCTGGGGATCTTGACAAGGGTGATGCACTCTCCTTCCTCCCTGACCTCTTCAGCCCTATTTTTCACGATGGCCTGTCCAGCTTCTCTTAACTGTCCAGTCATCTCTAATTATCCATCTCCCTGTTGCTCCCTTTCTGTTCATCCATCATCCTTCCATTCATCCATCCGTCCCTCATCCACCCACCCTCCTATCCATCCTCTGTCACGCATAGCTCTGTACCCCCATCTCTGATCCTTAACCTCTGACCTCGCGTGGCCGGTCTCATTCATTCCACCCCCGCCAGTCCTTCCATCTAGAAGCCTCCCTCATGGACGCCCTCCTGAACGACCGGCCCGAGTTCGTCCGCTTGCTGATCTCCCATGGACTCAGTCTGGGCCACTTCCTGACCCCGACGCGCCTGGCCCAGCTCTACAGCGCGGCGCCGCTCAACTCGCTCATCCGCAGCCTGCTGGACCAGGTGTCCCACGGTGCGGGTGCCAAAACCCAAGCGTCTAAACCCTCTCTGGAGCCCCGACCCCCTGACGTGGGGCAGTTGCTGCGATTGCTATTGGGGGAGACTTGCGCACCGAGGTACCGCGTGGAGGACACCCTGCATCCCCACCAGGACACTAGCTGCAGGGAGAATGTAAGGAAATCGGGAGGGCTGGTGGGCGTGGCTACGGGGGGGGCGTGTGGGGCTGGGCGGGGCGAATCGTCACCACGCCTCCTTTGCCTGCAGACCTGTCTGCTCTCCGACAGGGTCCCGTCGGAACTCACGCTGGACGCTGTGTTTGGACAGGCCCCCTGGAGTGACCTGCTCCTCTGGGCACTGCTCCTAAATAGGGCTCAGATGGCCTTGTACTTTTGGGAGATGGTGAGTGCTGGCCTTGACCTCTGATTCTACTCTCTCCTGCATCCTTGCCTTATGTTTCTGCCGGACTCCACTGGCCATACACGGGCCTCTGATCTCCGACTTCTGCTGGCCTCCAGCTGGGCCTCCGTTCCTGATTTATGACTCCAGCTGCTGTGCATTTTTCCCCCCACATCACGCGTTCCTGGCCTTTTCTATTCACTCTATATTGGGCCCTTTGCTCATACAAGTAAGTTAACCTCGTTTGTTCAGAATGGTTCCATGTATAAGCAAGGTTTTGATACCTCATTGCAGTTGTAATGTAGAAGAGGGCAAACCAGAGGCTAGGAGGCCGGGGAAGATGAAGCTGGGGTCCTCCAGGCAGCCAAGAGGAGGAGGAGAAACTGGGCCCCTTGCACACTGCTGGGGAGAAGTTAGAGGCTACAGCCACTGTGGAAAGCACTCTCCTCAGAGAAGCAAACCTAGCCGCGCCCCTGTTGTTCAGCCACAAATGTGCGGACCATGTGAGATAGGAGGCACACCAGTGAAAGTATGAGAAATTAAAAAAAATAAAGCCATGAGTGTTGAATCGGATCTAAGATAGAGCTTATCTTTGTGCCTTAGAACTGTCTTGACATGGCACACCCTGGTGGAGCAGCGGTTAGGTCAATCGCCTCTGAAGGAGCTCAGGTCACAGAACCCTGAGTTTTAATCCCAGGCCTGGGCGGGGGGAAACAACCAGTGTGAACCACTAAATAAAACTAAAATAAAGATGCATCTTCCTCCTCTCTCTTCCTCTTTGCCTGTCTGCCTGATCACCTTCATTCCTGCCTGCACCTTTCCTTTGAAAAAAAAAAGGCCTGTCTTGATAGGACTCGTTCAGTTTTGGGTTGTTTTCTGTCTGTCAGGGATCATGGGTTAACTAACTAAATGTATTTCCACTGAGATAAAATTCATTTAATAGTCATCATTTTAACGATTAAAAATTGTGCATTTCCATAACACTCACAATGTTGAGTGACGCCACTTTTCTGTAGTTCCAGAATATCTCTGTCACCTCTAAAGACAAACCCGTGTCCATTAAGCAGTCCATGTCTTCTTCCTCCCAGCCGCTGGTAACCACCAGTCTGCTTCTCTGTCTCTGAATTTGCCTGCTCTAGATATTTTATATAAGTGGAATCACAAAAAGGGACCTTTCGCATTTGGCTTCTCTGACTTGCAAACTGCTCTTCGACGCCTGCTGTAGCCTGGGCCAGCCCGTGATGCCGTTTTATTGCTGAGTTACATTGCACAGGCCATGTTTGATTTACTCTTTCATCAGCTGATGGACGCTTGGGTTGTTTCTGCTTTTTGGGTGTCGAGAATAACACCGGTATGAATATTCATATGCACATTTCATCTAAATGCCTATGTGTAGTTCTTTTGGGAATTGCTGGACCATTTAACTTTGTGTTTAACTTTTTGGGGAATGGCTCGTCTGCTTTCCACAATCACAGCACCATATGACATTTCCATCGGCAATGCACAGGGATTCCATTTTCCCCATATCCTCACCAACACGTGTCATTTTCCTATTTTTCAAAAATTGGGGCAAAATATACGAAACAAAATTTTTCCCATTTTAAACTTTTTTTTTTTTTTTTTAAGTATACAGTTCACTGACGTTAAATGCACTCCCCTGTTAGGCCATCATCTAGGTCCAGAATCCTTTCATCCTCCCAATCTGAAACTCTTTCCTCCTCTCTCCCAACGACCCCCGACCCCTGGCCATCACTAACACATGTTCTGTCTCCATGAACTTGACTACTCTACGTACCTCATATTAGAGGAATCATACACTGGTCCTTTGCATCTGGTTTACTTCACTTAGCATAGTGTTTTTAAGGTTCATCTATGTTATAGCGTGTGTACTAGAGTCTCCTTCCTTGTTAAGGCTAAATAAAGTTACATTGCATAGCTGTGTTATAGTTTTGTGTATTCATTCATTTGTTGATGAACACTTGGGCTCTTTTGACCCTTTGTCTATTGTGAATCATAGTGCTTTGAATATTGACATACAGATGTCTATTTGAGACCCTCATTTCAGTGTTTTGAGCACTTCTCTAAGAGTAGAATAGCTGAATCATAGTAATTTAGGTGTATTTTTTTTTTCCCCTTCTCCCTGCCCAGGTCTTGAATTCAGTCCTTGGGTTTCACATGGTCTGCACCTTGGTGTCTGAGCCACATGGTTACACCTAGGTTTCATTGTTTGTTTGGTTTGTTTTTTAAGGACAGGTGCAGGCAGAGATGAGGGCGAGAAGGCAGGCAGGAAGAGAGAGGAGGAAGCACTTTATTTTATTTAGTTGTTCACATTGGTGGTTTCCCCGGACCTAGGTCTTGAAGCTGGGACCTTGGGATGTATGTGGGACTGCTCCCAGGGTGTGCTAGGCCATCGGGGTGCCCCCAGGTTTAATTTTTGAAGATAATTGTTTTTCATAGTGGCTATGCCATTTTGTATTTCACCAGCAGTGAGTGCACAAGGGTTCCAGTTTCTGCACATCTTCACCAACCCTTGTTATTTTAAATTGCTGTGTGACTTTCTGGACGCATAGTCAAGTCTCACTATGATTTGGATTTCCATTTCCTGAGTGTCTGGTGAAGTGGAGCTGCTTTTCCTGTGCCGGGTGGTCATCTTTAGAGAATGTCTGTGCAAGTTCTTTGCCCATTTTTGAATTGTGCTTTTTGTCTTTTGTTGATATCTGAGTTCTTTATATGTTCTGGAAATTAATCTGTTCCCAGATATATGATTTGAAATGCTTTCTCCCATTTTGTGGTTTGTATTGTCACTCTATTGATAGTATCCTTTGAAGCAAAAAAGTTTTAAATGTTGATGAAATCCAATTTGTCTATTTTCCTGTTTCTTATGCTTTTGATGTCATATCTTAAGTAACCATTGCCTTACCACATTAAAAGTTCTGAATATTGATACCTGTCTTTTCCTAAGCATTTTATAGTTTTATAATATCATATAGTATAACTATTTAATCTTACATGTAATCACTTTCAGGTCCCTATGTGTGGCAAGTCACTTTTCTCTTGGTTTTTTCAAGATCCTCTGTTTTTGGCAAATAGCTTTTGGTATCTCAGTGTGGATTCTTTGAAATGATCTTACTTGGAGTGTCTTGATTTTAGATACATAGATTTATATCTTTCATCAAATCTGGGAAGTCTTAGGCCATTGTATCTTTTAATAGTCTTTCTGCCCATTTCCCTGTCTTCTTTGGGGACTGCCATTAGTCACATATTGGTATTTTAAATGATATCCCACAAGTCTCTTAGGGCTTATATTCTTTCTTTTTCACTTCTTGCACTTCAAACTGGGTAATCTCATTGCTATAACTTTAAGTTCACTAACTCTTTCTTCTGCCTGTTCGAATCTGCTGTTGAGCCCCCTCTAGTGCATTTTTCTTTTTCAGTTACTATACTTTCCAGCTCCAGAATTTCTATTTAGTGCCTGTTTATACTTTCTATCCCATTGTTCAGATTCTCTATTTGATGAGACACCATTCTCCTGGATTCCTACAGCCCTTTGTCTATGATTTCCTTTAGCTTTTTGAGCATATTTAAGACGATTGATTTAATGTCTTTGTCTAGTAAGGCCATGTCTGAGCTCTTGCAGGGACTGTTTCTATTCATTCCTTTTCCTATGAATGAACCCAAACTTTGTTTCCTGGCATGCCTCCAGCATTTTGTTGAAAGCTGGATACTTTGAATAGAATAATGTTGCACCTCTGAAATCAGCTTCCCCTCCCTCTAGGGTTAATTGTTGCTGCTTGTTGGTTCAGTGATTTTTCTAAATTGTTGATTTTTTTTTTTTCTGGTATGCTTTGGATTCTTTGTCATGTGTGGCCACTGAAGTCCCTCTTTTGTTAGCTTAGTGGTCACCTAGTGATTTGACAGCAATTTCCTTAAATGCCTGGTGGGGAAAAAACCCTAAATCTGCCATATTGGAATCCTGGTCTCTGAACCACCTTATTTCTGACATTTTCCCCTGAAGTCCAGTTTCTTCTAGGCCATCTATGAACATTACTGCATCCCGGCCTCTGATAATCCGGAGTAGTCTCTGATCTCCACCTTCGTCTCTTTCCTTGATCACAGGTTTCTCCCTGCTCCCGTAGCTTCCTGCCATCCTCCCTCCAAACCCTGACGCCATCCATGACCCTCCTCTCTGTCTCCCCAGGGTTCCAATGCTGTGGCCTCGGCTCTTGGGGCCTGTCTGCTGCTCAGAGTGCTCGCCCGCCTGGAGCCGGAAGCTGAGGAGGCAGCGCGGAGGAAGGACCTGGCGGCCAAGTTTGAAGGATTGGGTGTTGGTGCGTGGGGCAGCCCGGGGTGGGGACGGGGCGCTGTGAAAGGCCGGCGTGCGTGTCCCCACTCTTCTCATCATGCTGCCTCCTCCCCTCCAGCCCCCGGTCTCTCTTCCCCTCTCACATAAATCCCCCGTCCCAGACAGACCTCTTCGGCCAGTGCCACCGCAGCAGCGAGAGGCGGGCGGCCCGTCTGCTCCTCCGACGCTGCCGGCTCTGGGGGGGAGCCACCTGCCTGCAGCTTGCCATGCAGGCTGACGCCCGTGCCTTCTTTGCCCAGGATGGGGTACAGGTGAGAATCCCAAACCGTTCCCAGCTGGACTCTGGGGACCATGGAGGATGGCCACAGGGCCATCCTGGATGGTCCCCAGCCTGGAGCACACCCTCTTCCAGAATGTCTTGGCCCTCCCTGAAAATCTGCTCTTTGCATAAGAAGCCCACCCCCTGCCACAGGAGGGCCAACCTCCTAAATAGTCCTAGTCCAGATGCAAGGAGTCCTGTGGACTTTAGTGGGAAGCCCCGCCTCCCAGGAGAAGCCCCGCCTCTCGCACAGGAACTCCCGCCCCTCACACCGGAAGTTCTTTCTTCCTTCAGGGGTCCCTGGTTCCAGGTCTCAACAGTTAGAGTGACCTCCCTGGAAATTGCCTTGTCTTTGGGAAATCCTTTCCATTGGGAAGCTCAACTTGCCCCCATAGGCTCTCCAGTTTGCCTTCCTGGCATTTTGAAAATTCTTTCAGTTTCCTTAATCAAACTCTGACTGATGCTCGGAGCCCCACCGTCAGCCCCCGAAGATCTGCCACCCACAGCAGGACTCCTCAAGCTCGCCTGCTGAAATGATTTGTGGGGCATTACAAATAATCGCCCAGCATCCTTTGCTTTGAATAATGAACTGAACCAAGGAGTCCAGTGTGGGTCTTCACCTCCCTGTGCCTCATCTGTGAAGAGGGAGAAATATCAGAACTGACCTCCTGGGGTGTAGTGCCCGGCAAGTGAAGGAACGTGCGCAGCGTCTCGCCCGGTATCTGGCACCGAGTGTTAATGAACGCTGTCTGCTAACTAAAACCTGGGACACGTTCTTCTGGCTTTTGACTCCACCCCCTGCCCCGGTAGATATGGTCTCAGTATTGAGCCCTGGGCTTGTGCTCTGGGGCTGTGACCCAGTCCTTCCCTGGGGTCCTTGGTGGGGTCTGTAGGGAGATTCAGGCTCCTAATCCTCCCGCACCCCACAGGCTCTGCTGACACAGAAGTGGTGGGGGGAGATGGACAGCACCACACCCATCTGGGCCCTAGTTCTCGCCTTCTTTTGCCCCCCACTCATCTTCACCAGCCTCATCACCTTCAGGTCAGTCCCTGGGTTAGATTGGCAGGAGGGGCCGTGCTCACTTTCTCCTCCGTGCTCACGTCTGGCCGCCCTTTGCTTCATCTGGCCAGTGTTTCCCCCTCCTTTTCACTCTCTTTTTCCTCCCTTCAAACTGGAGGCATTGTTTGAGGTGAGCTTTTGGGGGTTCTTTCTGTGGTATCTAGAGGCAATTCCTCTGCCCTCTTGCCCTCTTGGGGGAAAGTTTTCTTTGGGTGATTGTAGGGGTGACTGACTCTCTGTCATGTCTCTGGGTGAGGTAGCTTGGATCTCTTTGGAGAATTCTTCTCCCCCTATTTCTCATGCTGTGCTTCCATCCATGTCAGGAAATTAAATGAGGAGTCCACACAGAATGACCTGGAGTTTGATGTGGATCAGGGCATCAATGGGGAAGGGCCTGTTCGGTGAGTGATATCCTGGCACTGTAGTGTGAGGGCACCCCGGATGGTTTCAGGAGGGCCAGGTTCTGAATGAAAGCAAATCCGGAGGGAGACATGAGATCAGGAGATAGAGCTTTCATGAAACCACGGATCATACCAAGGATGTTTCCCGAGTGCCAAACTCAAGGTTTAGTTCAAGTTTGATTCTGTCAACAAGGAGGCCCTCACAGGAAATCAGTTTTCTTCCTTCTAGACATACTTCCATCTTGATACGGCAAGTGAAATCAAGTAGATTGGATCTTTGGTTTTTGTTTTTGTTTTTTTTTTCTGATTCCAGGGCCTTTGCTCTTAAAGTCTAGGCTATGTTTCTCGTGAAGGTGTTTTCAGAATCGGGCACATGCAAATGACAGAGAATACCTGTCAGTCTTCTGATAATTCTGCAGATGGAGGTGCCAAGGACGTGGCTCTGACCCAAGCAGACCAAAGTTCAAATCTTGACTCTGACCTTGGAAATGACTTCACCCCTCAACCTCAACCTTTTTTTATGTCAAAAGTCAGCACACTCAGGAGATCGTACCTGTTAGTCAGGTTAGGTTAGATGATGCTGCAGAAACAAAACACCCCACACTCTCAGCGGCTGGCAGCCAGGAAGGTTTTGTTTGCTCGCACACTCCATTCGTGGGTTGGCCCTGACGAAGCTTCATGGGGTCTGTCCTTTGGGATGAGTTAGCACCTTTGGGCTGAGATGTTGCTGGGCTCATGACAGAAGGAAATGGGACACAGCAAACCAGGTATTGGCTCTTAACGCCTCCAGCGGCAGTGACACATGTCACTTTTGCCCGCATTTCGTTGGAAGAAAACCAGTCACAAAGCCACTTCTTTGCTCCTCATTTCCCCACAGAGAGAGAACCAAGTTGTTTAGACAATGCAGTGAACCACAGTGCCCGATGGGGCAGTTGGGTGGCTGCCTAATGTGTATAATAAAATGCTTATCATGGTGCCTGGAAAATAGTAAGTGTTCAGTTAATAGAGATCATTATTACTACTGCTGTTAATGCATTTCTTATTTGTTTTGTTAGATGGTGTTGAAGTTGTTGGATTTGTGTGTGTATGTGTGTATGTATGCATGTCCGTGTGTGTGTGTGTGTGTGTGCTCACACACATAAAGGTCTAAATCTATGCCAGTAGAGCAACAGAGGAAGAGGCCCAAATTTATGCCTTTATCTTTACTTGAGCTGCATGAAGGGAGAAAGCCACTAGGGTCAAACTCAAAGCCCTGTCCTTGAGCTGAAGGAAGGGACTCTGAGACACTGGACCACAGGTGAAGAAAGACGAAGAAGCCAGAAGACGGCTCCACAGAGAAGGGCGGGCAGGGCCTCCAAGGACTTGGGCTCTATCTGAGGAGCGCGGGGAGCCACGGGAGGGAGGGCTGAGATCAGACACGGGGAAGTAGGACTTACATGAGAAAACCAGGTTGGACAAGCTGGTATCAGAATTTGTGGGTCAGAGGTTAGTAATCAGGGACTGAGTTGTCAAACCTGAGGAGCCAAGGCAATGAAAGTGAGGGAGACAGAGGTCATATTTGAGGGTCAGAGGTCAGATAGATCCAAGACCCAAGTCAGACATGAGTGTCACAAACTGCAAAAGTGAAAGAAGAGGGACCTGGGGCCAGACAAGAGTCAGAGTTCAGAGGTCATGAGAGGGCAGAGCTGGAGGCTGAGCCGTTGTGATGGGAGAGTCCAGAGGTCAGATTTAGATACGAGCCTCAAGTGTCAAGTTTATGATGGACTTCGGAGTGAGTCTCAGGTCAGGTCGGGTCAGATGCTGTCCGGAGGGAGGAGGTCAGATGTGAAAGGTTAGAGGTTGCAATGACGGTGAAGTTCATGGTCCAGAGGTCAGAGTGAGCCATGTCCCTTCTCTCCCCTCCGCCCAGGCCAGCAGAGCCCCCCAAGAAGATGCCCGTGGGGGCGCAGAGGCAGCCTGGACGCACGGGGTGCTGTGGGAGAGGCCGCCACTGGTCCCACTTCTGGGGGGCGCCGGTGACTGCCTTTCTGGGCAATGTGGTCAGTTACCTCCTCTTCCTGCTGCTCTTCGCCCGGGTGCTGCTCATCGACTTCCAGCCGGAGCTGCCGGGCGCGCTGGAGCTGGGGCTCTACTTCTGGGCCTTCACGCTGCTCTGTGAGGAGCTCCGGCAGGGCCTGGGCGGTGGCTGGGGGAGCCTGGCCACCCGGGGACCCGGGCCAGGCCCCGGCCAGGCCCCGCTGCGCCACCGCCTGCACCTCTACCTCTCGGACGCCTGGAACCAGTGCGACCTGGTGGCCCTCACCTGCTTCCTGTTGGGCGTGGGCTGCCGGTGAGTGCCCTGCGGCCCTTGAACCCCAGCCCCGTGGCGACCTCTGGCCCTGGGTGGGCGGCGCGCGTGGGTCTTGGCTTCTCTGGGATGGGCGTGGCTCGCCTCTTAGGCAACACATCTTCTTGATGCAAGTGCTGCTGGAAGATGTTCTAGAAGCAATTGGTTTGCACGTGGATACTCACTTTGGGGGCTTAGAGCGAGAGCCTCGCGGTCTCCAGACACCTTCCAGGTGTTGACGGTCCTCGGAGCCCCCACCCGTGGTCCTGAGCTGTACTGCTGTCCTGGCCGAGCGGAGTATCTGGCCCCCGATGCCACACCAGACCCCGGGCGCCTCCTCCCTGCTTTTCCACTACAGCCGGGCAGTCCCAGGCCCGTCCTCCTGCTCCCCTCCTCTCCATTTCCAGGGTCACCTCCCACCCCAACCGTGGCCCCAGCCGCTTAGATTCCAGTCTCTTCCCTCCAGTCTGCCCTCCACCCCGCAGAGCTCTAGAAGGGCTCTCTACGCCCAGAGCTGACCTGACCCTCCTCCCTCCCATGGCTCCGTGCTCCTCAGACAGAGCCCCGGTCCCTGGACATGGCCTTGGGGGCCCTGCCGCCCGGCTCTGCAGAGCCACCTTCGGGCTTCTTTGTCTTTTTTCGTTGTGCTCCCGTGTCTCAGAGTCCCTTCGTCTCAGGGATGACTTTGATCCTAGGGGATCAGGGATAAGCTTTGACTTTGACCCTAGACTATTTTTTGTTTGTTTTAAGTAAGATGCAGGCAGGAATGAAGGCAAGTAGGCAGGCAGGAAGAGAGAGGAGGAAGCAGCACTTTATTTTATTTTTATTTAGTTGTTCACACTGGTTGTGTTCCCCTGGACCCAGGATTCAAATCCAGGGGTGCGCTCCTTTGGAGGAGATTGACCTAACTGATACTCTACCAGGGCGTGCCTATTTGGGTTAAATTTTACAACAAATATTTGGTTCATCACTTGTGCTGTTTGTGTGGAATTATGGCAACATGTGAATTTTGTGAATTTTACTTTGTGGATTTCTTTCTTTCATGTCCCCTTTTCCTGTGTCAAAGTGTATAGATTCAAAATTTCATCAGGAAGGCTTGGATGCCTGTCGACATTTTAGTTCATCAAAACCTTGACTCTTTCTGCTTATTTCTTAGCTAATTTATAAAAACAATTCATGAGGAATTCTCAAATATTTTCTGATGTCAACACTGGGCAGATCATACTGTGTCATGCGCAGAGAAAGGACAAAGGCCATGTCAAAATGTCCTTGGGGTCAAACTGTCTTGTCTTGGGGTCTTGGCATATGCTCTTCCCACTTCCTGAAATACTTTCCCCTCTTCCCTTTGGCCCCGCCAACTCCTGTACTTCCCTCAGGCTTCAGCTTTGCTGTCTCTGTCCTGAAAATCTTTGTCTATCCTTCCTAGATGCTGGGTCCCACCTTTCAGTTCCCCTAACATCCTAACCCCACCAAATGGTGCCCTGATCATGACTTGTACTTCTCTCACCTCCCACAAGATTACAAACTCTTCAAGCCACATTTATCTCATCTTTCAGCAATGGAAAACATCTTAGAAATATAGTCAGTAGACTATACCAAAAAATAGCACCTCATTGAATAAGATTAACCAAAAGAAGGACACAGAACAGAAACCACTGATTTTCCTCAATCATTTCAAGTGTCTCTTTTTTTCGGGAGTTACCTCCACCAATAGTTTGGTGCACATCCTGTGTGCTCTTTTTCTATGCGTTTCCCGGGACAGAGACTCACTCTTCTTTCATACACAAATGAGTCTGTTTTATGTATTCTTCTGCAACATATTTTTTGCTCTTTCTCTGCACTGTGCACTGACATTCATTTCATGTCAGTATTTGAAAATATATCTTGTTCTTTGATAATGTGCCATCAGATAATAGAAGAAGGGATTTTCGCCACGACTGGCTAAAAGATCAGACAGGTGTGACTTCTGCCAGCATTCAACAAAGGAATGAATTCTTTTCATAAGGCATTGAGACAAAAATGTGGGAACTTCAAAAGACAGAAACCAGGCAGCATGTGTCTTTTCTACTCAAGATACTGTGTTGCCATCAGCTGCTCTGGGCTCAGTAGCTGCTGATGAAGTTTATTCTTTTCATTTTTCCTTCTCTTCCAAAGAGCTTTGTGGACACAACCTCAACTCTTTTTCCAAGATGAAGGGACCTGACACCCCCTTGAGAATCTTCATGGGTAATAGAATGACTCCCTTTTATTTCAGTGGACAAAATGAAAGCACTTTCCCTCTTTGCTGGGTTAGAAATGCTACAAAGGAATTTAACACGAATAATTTAATCAAGCAGCAAGCTAAGCAAGTTAGGTTTTGCAGAATGTTGTGCTTCTCTTTATGGCTTATATTTTGTATAAAGTATCTTTTGAGATGAAAGGACTGACGCCTTGTGCTGCCCCACTGGAGGAATATCAGTGGTGTTTTATGCATTTTGTCAAGCTCACCATCTTCTAGGGAAGGGAAGATTCTTATTGCGTGGGGGCAAAGTCCAAAGATCTATGTTTACAAGGGAGAAATTTCCAATGAGCTTCGTAACTGAAGGGCTGAATTGTTTTATTTTGTCAGTCCCATCTGGATGTACAGTTTTATTTCTGATTTTGTATTATCCCAAAGTAATGCAAGTTTACATCCTAGATTTTATCATGGATCAAAGGGTGCAACCTCCTTGTATAACAGGTAATGCCTTGTATAACAGGCATGAGCCTTCATCCGGGTAAGAGTGCCCACTTGAGGACTGCTGGGCCACACCTGATCTTTGCTATCAAATGTTGTAGCGCTCACGTCAACTTTTTCATTTTTTCCTCAATCAAATGGGAAAAGAGGACCTCTCCTTGGTCTAAGTTATACATCCTTGAATACCAGCTACGGTCAGCATCCTTTCTGAACTAATAGTCACATGTGCTCATCAATGAGTTGTGTTTGTGTATCTTTTGCCCTAATTGTAAAAATGGTGTTCAGTGGTGCACACCGGTGGAGTAGCAGTTAGGTCAGTTGCTCCTGGAGGAGCACCGTCCACATATCCCTGGGTTTGAGTTCTGGGTCCAGGTGGAAACAATCAGTGTGTACAACTACGTAGAAAATAAAATAAGATACTTCCTCCTCATCTCTTGCAGCCTGCCTGTCTACTCACCTGCATTCCTGTCTGCCCCTGTCCCCTAAAAAAACCCCTACTGTTCATTGATCTCTTACACATGTGTGTGTGTGTGTGTGTGTGCACAGATATTCTCCTTAGATTCTAGATCCTTATCTGCTGATTTTATTCTAAATCTCTCCTCACAGTCTTCAACTTGTATCTTCACTCTTGCATATGTTCTATTCTTTTCTTGTTTTGCAAGAGGAGAAAGTAGCACTTTGTTTTATTCAGCTGTTCATCTTGTCTGTTTCCCTCCCGGGCACGGGACTTGAACTCAGGGGTATGTGACCTGCTCCTTTGGAGACTGGCCTAACCACTGCGCCTCCAGGGCACACCTCTGTGTATTTTCTTAAACCTTCTTTTATTCTTTAACTTTTCATTTTGAAATAATCCCGAGACTTATAAAAATGTTGTGAAGGAAGCACGCCCTTGCCGCTCAGGTGGCTGCAACGCTGGCGTGTGGACCATGTAAAGCCCAAGGACCCGGGTTCACGCGCCAAGGGTCGGGGTGAAAAACGAAAAAATAAAGATGCTTCTTCCTTCTCTCACTTCCTTCCTTCCTCTCTTAAAAAAACCAGCTGTGAAGACAGTACAAAGAATTCCCGTACCTTTGTTCGGACCCCCAGACGCTAACATCCTACATGATCAAAACCAGGAATCTTACTCAAATTTCGTTTGTTCCACTGTCCAGTGTCCTATCCCGATCTCACGTTGCCTTGAGTTGTCACGTCTCCTTCAGCCCCCTCTGATCGGGGACAGTCCTTCTGTCCTTCGACTTTTCTCACCTTAACTCTGCAACAGTCCCAGCCAGTTATCTCATAGAAGTTGCCTCCATGTGAGTTTGGTTTTCTCTCACGATCATATGCATGCTATGCATCTTGGGCAGAAATGCTGGCCTTTCTCAGTCCATCATACTTGTTATCTTTTAATGTACAGAACTTTTGCATTTCAAAGTCGTCATAGTATTTATTCCCTTTTTCCTCTGTTGCCTTATATAAAAGATATTTGGGGGGGGCCTTTTTTTTTTTTTTTTTTAAAGGAAAGGTGCAGGCAGGAATGAAGGCGAGCAGGCAAGCAGGCAGGAAGAGAGGGAAGGAAGTGCTTTATTGGTATTTAGTTGTTCACATTGGTTCCCCCCACCCCGTCCCAGGTCTTGACCTTGGGGTGTGTCTGGGACTGCTCCCGGATGTACCAGACCACGAGGCCACTAGGGTGCTCCCTTTTCGGACATCTCATCCTATTTCAAGCTCATGAAGAAATTCTCGATCTCCTTAAGATTCAAATGCTTTGCCTTTTACACTAGATTTTCTTTTTATTCCCTCCAAAGTTTAGGTACATGATGATGCAATTTAGGGATATGGCTTTTATTGTCCCCATGGGGATGCTGATGTTATTGGCCATGTGACCGCTCTCTGTGACATGCGTGTCCCTTCATCTGTTTTCCTCGGAGGTTGCTTGTCTTCTGCCTGCTGGTTTGCTGGAACTCTCTCTTATAGGCTGGACGAATATTCCAGCAGTTTTCCAACTTGGTCGTTACAGGGACCTCCCGCTTCTTGCTCAAGTTGTCGTTCCAGAGGAACCCCCCCCCAGGGGGGCCCGCCCTCGGGGGTCACAGCCTCACCTGCAGCCTGGTTTGGGGAGGACTCGGGTTTCCCTCTGCTTTGTCACCCTTGTCAGTGACCCCTGACGCGTCTCCCGCACCCCAGGTTGATCCCAGGCCTGTATGACCTGGGCCGCACGGTCCTCTGCCTCGACTTCATGGTTTTCACGCTGCGGCTGCTGCACATCTTCACCGTCAACAAGCAGCTGGGGCCCAAGATCGTCATCGTGAGCAAGATGGTGAGCGAGGGGGTGGCCGGGCCGGCGGGAGAGGGCGGGGTCAGGGCGGTCCTATTAGGCGCAAGGGCACCGTGGGGTGGAGGCGGGGCTTTGGAGGTTGGGCGGGGCCAAGCCGGCAAGGGCGGGGCCAAGCCGGCAAGGGCGGGGCCGGACCTGTCTCCTTCCTCTCCTGTAGATGAAGGATGTCTTCTTCTTCCTTTTCTTCCTCGGCGTGTGGCTGGTGGCCTACGGGGTGGCCACGGAGGGGCTCCTTAGGCCCCGGGACCGTGATCTTCCGAATATCCTGCGTCGAGTCTTCTACCGGCCCTACCTGCAAATCTTTGGGCAGATTCCCCAGAACGAGATGGACGGTAAGGAGGGACCAGAGGGCCTGACGCCCTCCCTCTGAGAGCCCCGCTCTGGGTCTCTATTCCTTTCTTTCTCTGTCTTTCTGTGTCTCTGAGCACCATTCCCCCCCAGCTCACCATTTTTCATCTCTATGGGCCTCTGACCCCTCCTCTCTGTCTCGGCCTCTGCTCCCCCTGTGTTTCTGGCTTCCTCAGGTCTCTGTCTCTCTGGCCCAGTCTCTTAGTGTCCCTCTTCACAGTGACCTTAATGAAGCCTAACAACTGCTCGTCGGACCATGGCCTCTGGGCAGAGCCAGAGGGGGTGCAGGCCGGCTCCTGCGTTTCACTTTATGCCAACTGGCTGGTGGTGCTCCTGCTCATCATCTTCCTGCTCGTGGCCAACATCCTGCTGCTCAACTTGCTCATCGCCATGTTCAGGTGAGGCCCGACAGCCCTGATCTGACCTCCCCGGCATGACCCTGGACGCCCATGGTTATACCCCAGCCTGATCAATTTCCTCTTTTATAAGATTTTTATTTTTAAAAAATTTTTTAAGGAAAGGCACGGGCAGGAATGAAGGCGAGCAGGCAGGCAGGAAGAGAGAGGAAGAAGAAGTATTTAGTTGTTCATCTTGTGGGACGTGAAACCCAGGTCCTTGGTTTATGTCAGATGGAGGCAGTGAACTTAACCACTAAACCACCAGGGCGTGACTTTGTCTTTTCATTTGTTTAAAGGAAAGGTACAGGTAGGAAAGAAGGTGGGTAGACAGGCAGGGAGAGAGGAGGGAGAAGCATTTTATTTTTATTTAGTTGTTCACATTGGTTGTTTCACCTGGGCTCAGGGATATGTAGCTTGGACTCCTTCGGAGGCACTTGATCTAACTACTGCTCCACCTGGGGGCACCACCTATGTCCATTTTTAAATCGTGTTTGAACTTTTCTTGTTGAGTTGTAGCCGTTTTTGACATATTCTGGATATTAACTCAGCTCAGATATGTGACTTGCAAATATCCTCTCCCGTCCTGAAGGCTGTCTTTTCCTCTTCTCAATAAATGTCTTTTGTTGCACGAGTTTTAAATTTTGTTGCCGTCTAAATTATCTCTCGTTTTCTTTTTTTGCTCATACTTTTGTTGTCATATCTAAGGTCCCATGGCCAAAGCCAAGACCATGATGTTTTACCTATATGTTTCATGGTTTCGCTTCTCCTATTCAGGCTGTTGGTCCATTTTTACTTAATTTCTGGATGTGGTTTGAGGTGTGGGGTCCAACTTCATTCTCTGTACACATTTTCATGTGGAAATCCAGTTGTTCCAGGTCTGTTTGTAGAAGAGACTGTTTCCCCTGATGCCTTGTTAAAAATCAATTGGCCATTGTCTGAATATTCCTAATAAGGTACTAAACAGTGGGTAATTTTAAATTACAGAAATTTATGGTCTCATAATTCTGGAGGCTGGAAGTCCGAAATCAAAGTATGGCCAGTTGCTTCCATCTGAGGGTGCTGAGGAAGACGCTGTTCAGTGCCTCTCTCCGAGTTTCTGGCAGTTGTTGGATGGTAGCTTCCTCCTTACAGTCTCTGACTTCATCTTCACGTAGTGTTGTGTTCTCCCTGTGTGTGTATCTTCTTCCAAATTTCTCCTTTTTATAAGGATACCATTCATACTGCATTAGGGGCCAGTACTGATGATCTCATTTGAACTTGATTACCATTGTAAAGAAGTTGTTTCCAAATAAAGCCATTTCTGAGGTAGTAGGTGGTTTTCAATATACTGTCTGTGAGTGGGACACAGTTTAACTCATAACATCATACATCACGGCTTTATTTCTGGATTCTCCATTGTAGTCCATTGGTTGATGTGTCTATTTTTATGCCAATACCACACTGTTTTGATTTTGTAATAGATTTTAAAATTGGGAAGTGAGTCCTTAACTTTGTTCATTTCAAAGATCATTGATGAATTTTTATAGGTTGATCCATGCTCGCATTCCTGGGATAAATCCCACTTGGCCATGGTGTATAATCCTTTTACTATGTTGCTGAGTTGGGCTCCCTAGTATTTTTTGAGGATTTTTCATGAAGGATATTTATGAAAAATAAATTTCTTGCGATATTTGACTTTGATGGCATAGTAATGCTGGTCTCAGAGTGAATCAGAAGGGTTTCTCTACAGTTTTTCCAAAGAACTTGAGAAGGATTGATATTAATTTTTCTTGAAATGTTTGATGGAATTCAACAGTCTTTTTTGTTGGGATATTTGTTGATTGGTGATTCAGTCTCCTCACAGTATAGGTCTTCTGAGATTTTCTGTTTCTTAAGTCACCTTAGGTAATTGTGTGTTTCTAAGAATTTATCCATTTCATCTAGGTTATCTAGTTATCGACAATATTTTCTTGTAATCCGTTTTAGTCTGTAAGGTAAGTAATGTCCCCATTTTCAGTTCTGATTTAATTATTTGTGCCCAGGCTGACTCCAGGCTCCCCCTTGATTCGTGACACCATCCCCAAATTGACCTCTGACATCCTACCTATGACCCTCCTGACCCAACTTCTAATCACTTTCTGTAATAACTGACTTCATTCCACCCGACTCCTGCACTGGACTTCAAATAGATAATCTGACATCTAAGCTTGCCCCCCTGCCCCTGACTGTCCGTGAACCCTGGTGACCCTTCACCTCTGGTTCCCCGCAGCTACACCTTCAGCAAAGTTCAGGGCAACAGTGATCTCTACTGGAAAGCCCAGCGCTACAGCCTCATCCGGGAATTTCATTCCCGGCCCGCACTGGCTCCGCCCTTCATCATCATCTCACACGCGCGCCTCCTCATCCGGCGATTGCGCAGACGCGGGACCCGGCTCAACACCAACACCGCCTCCCCGACGCCCTCTCCGCATTTTCGTGAGAGCTCGGCTTGACCTCAAAAGGGAAACACTGGCGGGACCGAGAGAGGAAGGAGAACACGGAGAGGCGAGGGGGCCTCCCAAGAAGCACTAGTGGACAGGACTTAACGTTTTGGGGGCGTGGCCTGGAGTAAAACGGGGGCGTGGTCTGCGAGTGTGGGCGCTGAGTTTTGATTGGAGAAGCTGGGCCCGCTAGGGGGTGTGGCCAGATAAGGAGGCGGGTCCTCTTTGACCAATCTTGACCCTCCCTTCAGGGGTTCACCTCCCGAAGGAAGCCGAGAGGAGGCTGTTGACATGGGAGTCGGTGCAGAAGGAGAATTTCCTGCTGGCTCGCGCGCGAGACAAGCGCGAGAGTGACTCTGAGCGTCTGAAGCGCACGTCGCAGAAGTGAGGGCGGGGCCTAGGGGGGTGGGGCTTCCGGTTTGTGCGAAGAGCCAGCTAGAGGGGTCGGAGGAGGCGGGGTCTTGGAGAAAGGCTGCATCCCAGGGGCGGGGCTTCTGAGATGGGCGGGGCTGTGAGCTGCTGGCTTAGGCCTGATGCCCTCGGTCCTCAGGGTGGACACGGCATTGAAGCATCTGGGACAAATCCGTGAGTACGAGCGGCGTCTGAAGGGGCTGGAACAGGAGGTGAGGAGCCCTGGGCCAGGCCCGGGGAAGATGGGGGGCAGTGAAGTTTGGTCTGGTACCCTAACGGCCGCCTGCTCTCCAGGTTCAGTACTGTAGCAATGTCCTGGGCTGGGTAGCCGAGGCCCTGAGTCGCTCTGCACTGCTGCCCCCCGGCGGGCCGCTACCCCCGCTTCGGCCCAGAGGTCAGTGTACATGGTCCTCCTGTGTCTGTGTGTATCTCCACCGTCTGTCACCACCTGTGTGCTCATGCCTTCTGGGTGTGTGCTCCTGTATCTGAGTGTTTCTATTGCCAGCTTTCCCTTGTCCCTAGGTCTCTCTCTTACTCTCCTTTTTCCTTTCTTCTTGCCGGTCTCCCTTCTTCCCCTCTTTCTGTCCCCATCACCTTTTCTCTCCTCTCTCTTTCCTCCAGATTGAGTCTTGCTGATGGACGTCAAGTAGCAGACCCCAGAGGAAGTGTTTGCTCCTTGATTACGTCCCTTGAACCTGACAGCCTTGTTCCGGAGGGACAAGTGCCGGTGTGCCGCTGGACCGCCTGGGCTGCTGTTGGGTCCACGGGAGAGAGGTCATCCATGCGGACACAGCAGGCCGGCCCCTCCCAGAACCAGCCCCACCGCACAAGGATGGCTTTTGGAGGCCCGCACCAGCCCTCTGAAGACTGGCTCCGCCTGCTGGCTGCCAGTAGGCTGCAGGACCTTGGAGAATAGGAACCAGAGACCACTCACAGCTCCCCACACTGGGGAAATAAAGCCATTGAGGGAGCAGGTTCTGGATGCTTGATTCTTGGGGAACCCACGCATGTCTAGATCCTTTGGGGGTGGGGTCCTTGGTTGACCTGCTGTCTCTCAGGGTCAGCCCACTCTTCCTGTCTGTCTGAGGCCCAGCACCCCTTGTCGGCACTGTTTCGGTGGCTTTTACTTCAGCAGGACAAGAAACTCAACCATCTGCACCCCCAAGTTTCTACTTCCCAGTGGGAAAAGAGCTCTGCAATAATTAGCAAATTATTTCCTGGAGTGGGGGTGGGTGGGCGCTGTGTGCATCTGCTTCGGCAGTAGGGGAGCAGACGAGGCAAATTGGAGTAGATAACTGCGTATGTGTCTTTAAAGAGCCTAATTAGGGGAAAATTGCAGGCCACGCATGCACAGAATTGAGGCAAATAGGCGTCATTACACATGGTTTCACTAAACAACCCACAACAGACAAAACTAATGACAAAGACGTGCTGATAGCAGTGATTAGTTAAATAGCAAGAAAGCCACCAACAGCCAATGCATCCAAAAGTCAAAACCAAAACATCCTTCCTCCAAATTGGAGGAATTCCAGCTCTCCCCCTTTGGGTGCAGAGTAGATTTGGGGCTTTGCCAAGTGGTGTGTGGCAACTCGGCTTCTCTGGAAGAGGCTGCCTTCGTTCTCACGAACGCAGGGAACTAATGGTGGTGACAACGGTACTCATACCGTCTCCATTTTGCAGATTACAAACAAAAACAAAACAGGCACAGACAAGCGACTCACTTGAGGTCACACAGCTAGAAAGTGGCTGAGTTTGAATGGAAATGTGGGCCCTGTGGATCCAGAACTTTCGTAAATCAGGCGTGTAAATGTAGGAATGGCAAACGCTGCAAAGCCCGAGGAGCTCCCTTGGCTGGCAAGCAGGTTTATTAAGCTGTTGCTGATGAGCCCTGCTCTCCTCCTCTCTGTGGGGCTGGGACCCCACCAGCCACTTTCTCCTGGGCCAGCTGGGTTCCATGAGGCTCCGCCTGAAGGGGGCGCCAGAGGGAGACCGGACGCCGAACAGGTACTCGCTATTTCCGGTTGCTGAGCTTGCTGAGCGTGGCGCCGCGATGATACTCCCTTTGTCAACCAAGGGTTGACGCTGTCAGGTCCCTCCTCTTCCCTGCCCCAGTACTCCTAGACCAGTTTCACCGCGAGCCCTCAGTCACCCCAGGCCACCCCTTTGCTAATCCTGTGTCACCTCCCCTGGGACACTTCTGTAAGAATTCAGGTTCTGATGACTTCTTTTCCTTCTCTCTCTCCTCTCTTGGGGGTGACATCTGCTCAAGCACTTACTTCTTGTGCTGTTGCTTTCTACAGCTTTCCCAGTTGTCTGAGACTGTTTAATTTATCTGAGACCTTTGTCTTCATGTCGAAATCATTGATTTAAGCGGGAAAACCCTAGGTCTGGCGGGTAAAACTCAGACATGAGTCATCAAATGGAAACACGTGGGCTAAGACTTTTGATCTCCAGAACTGAAGAGGAGAACGAATGCTCTTGATTGTTCTCAAATGCTGCTCGCAGTTCATATTTTAAATCTTCCTGCCGTCCTTTCCCAGTGGGACGTGCATCCATTTATGAGGTATTTGTGTCTTAGGGAAGAAAAATACTCAGACCTCGGAGGGATTAGTAGACAGTTGTGGAGGCCCATATGTGACAAGTGGTTTTACCAGTCAGCGCGGACTTCTGGTGGTCAATCAAGTGCTGACCGGCTGCATCTCACAGCGGGTTCAGTGGAGCCCAACCCCCGCTGTAGTTTACTGAATGAACATACGCTTATGTGAGCTGTACCTGACTCCTGGAGCCGTCCCCAGTTTCACTCTCTGTTCATGGAGCGAAGGCTTTTTCAAACAGCCGGAACTGAGGCCCACCCTTGTGCTCAGGTGGCTGAGGAGCGGGTGCAGAGACCACGTACAGCCCAAGGACGCGAGTGGAGACCTGGGGCCAGGGTTGAAAAAACAAGATGAACAACTAAATAAAGATCCTTCCTCCTTTCTTTACCCTCTTCCTTCTCCCCCTTCTTTCCTTCCTTTCTCTCTTTAAGTAAAAAAAAAACAAAAACAAAAAAAAAACACCTGGAAATTTCCTTCTCTACAAGCAAGCACTAAATAACACCTGAAAGATGCAGGTGTGATGAGAACTATCCGTCGAAATCCCACCCGTCTATGTGGCCCATTTAGAAAGCGTGAGGCTCTTGGGGACTGACCGCAGATGGCAGGAACTTAAGGAGGTGATAACTCGTGGCTGCTTTTCCAGAGGTGGCACTTTTATCAGAACAAATCAACATAGTCCCCAGTGTATTTGACTACAGCTCTGGTAGATTCTCCCCACAACAGTTCTAATTTGTAACGAGCCTTAGAAGCAATTAGCTTTTATCTGGAAGGGTCAACAGTATACCTTCACTGTGGCGCACCTCGGGCCCGTGCCGACTCTCCATACATAATATGCAGTTGATTTTGTTGTGTTTTTAAGGAAAGGTGCAGGCAGGAAAGAAGGCAAGTAGGCAGGCGGGAAGAGAGGGGAGGAAGAAACATCTGTTGATTTTATTTAGTTGTATAGCTTGGTTGTTCCTCCCAGTCCTGGGACATGAACCTGTGTCCTTGGGATGCGTGTGGACCCCGAGAATCTTCAGACCTATTTGCTACTCCACCTGGACACGCCTGGTCCCTAGAGAGTGCGATCACTTTGCATCTCACATAACATTGCAATGGTCCATTGCCTTGATGACAGCACGATGATTAGACCAAAAGAGTAGACTTAACAAGTACTAGAAGTGCCTTAGGCAACTAGAAGCCAGAGGCTGGAGTGTAAACCCTACAAAAATTCCTGGGTCTGGCACCTTTGAGTTTTCTAGAAGCACAGGGCCTTGGAGCTTATGGGAAGACTTGATTACTAGGGAAAGTCAGTTCATGGCAACATACATTATATACACAAAGAGGCTGACACTCTGGGGGCCTCTTTGAATTGAAAGGCAAAATGCACCACATCTGAATGTATTTTCCAGCCCACTCAGAGCGCCCACACGAATCCAGCCCTGAGTCTGGTCCACAGCGAGAGAAGTCTCAGCATCAGGTACAAGGGGCAGTTTAGCTAGTCTGTCACTTGGGCCTGATGACCCAGCAGACGAAAGGGGACTCAGTGTCTGGGACTCGGACGCAGCATGGAGGCTCTGAAGAGACTGCATTCATTGGTTTGGGCACCAGGCTCTGCGATCTTCTAGAGAGAGCGGTCTCTCTGAGGAACAGCCTAACAGCGTCTGTTAGGGGTGGGGGCCTGCGGGGACATCAAAGGATTATGACTGTCATGAAGGGGGTGTAATCTGGCCCACAAATCTGTAAGGCTGGTTGTCAGCTCAAGCTCTTCTGATGCTTGTCCCCACTGTGGTGCCTTTTCTCCACCCACAGGGAAGTTCCTCATGGCTGACTGAGGCGGACACACCTCAGGACTGGTTTACAGAAGGGTTGGCATTAACCGGAAGTAGACCGCCCAAGTGTCGAGCCCTAACCCGGAAGGCCCTGAAAGGCAGCCGGAAAGGGCCTCCTCCCGAGGGCCGCGGGGTCAGCGTCATGGTGCCAAGGGCTCTCCACCCTGGGAGCAGCCTCTGGGTCATGGCTCTGGCTTAAAAACCAAAGAAAACAACACTTTATTATTATTTCTTTCGTTTCAAAGCCATACTCATTTTCAAATATTGAACTCGCCTCTCAGTCATGGGCATTCCCCACCGCCTCCACCACCAGAGTCCCAGGGTCTTTGGCCCCACCGGTTCCTCTCCTTCTGCCCCCTCCGCTCCCTGGCAGCCATCATCTTCTGTCCCGTGAATATGCTGGGGGGTGTCTGTTCATTTGTCTCGTTTCGCTGTAGTCTACATCTAACTGAAACCACCCTGCATTTCTCTTTTTCTTTCTGACTTATTTCACTTAACATGGTCCCCTTCGTTCCATCCAGACGGTTGTAAAGGACACATTCTTGTTTTGTTTTGTTTTGTTTTAGTACTGCAAAGAATTCCCTTGAGTCTCTAGACCACAGCTTCTTTATCCATCATCTGTGGATGGGCATTTAGGTGGTTTCCATGTCTGGGCTGCTGTGGACTGTGCTGCTGGGAACATGGGGGTGCAGATGTTTTCTCTGATTAGAGATTTTGTCGTTTCTGGGGCTGTGCCCAGGAGTGGGATTGCTGGACCAAGTGGTAGTTCCATCTCTTTTTTTTTTTTTTTTTTTTTTTGAGGAATCTTCATGCTGTTTTTCAGGAAGGTACCAATTCACATTCCCACCAACAGTGCATGAGGGTCCCTTTTTCTCCCCACCCCCCAACACAGTTGTTTCTAGTCCTTGTGACACAGGCCATTCTCCTGGTATGAGGTAGTATCTCATGTGGTTTTTATTTACGTTTCTCTGACCAGATGAGTGATGCAGAGCATTTTTTCAGGTATATGTAGGTGACCTGTGTGTTTTCTTTAGATAGGTGTGTGTTACTTTTTTTTTTTTTAAAGGAAAGGTGCAGCAGGAATGAAGGTGAGTAGTCAGGCAGGGAGAGAGGAAGAAGAAGCACTTTATTTTTATTTAGTTTTTCACATTGGTTATTCCCCCTGCCCCAGCTCCTGAATCTGGGAACGTGGCATAATATGGGACTGCTCCCAGGTGTAGTGGACCACTAGGCCACCAGGGTGCGCCCATGTCACTTACTTTTTTATCCATTCATCCACTGGCAGACATTTGGATTGCAGAAACTCTTTGGCTGTTGTGAATAATGCTGCTACAAAAATTCAAAAGTGCAAGTTTTGGTCTGAACATGTTTTCAATTAGTTGGGTGTATGTTCCTAGGAGGGACTGTGGTAATTCTGTGTTAAACTTTTTGTGAGCATGTCAGACTGATTTCACAGTACCCTTCTTCAAATTCACATCAGTCGTTGTTATTTTCCATTTTTTGATGATCAGTATCCTCGCGGGTGTGAAGCGGTGTCTCACTGAGGATGCTGGGTCTCGAATGAAGACAGAATGAAGGCCCTGCTCTCTAAGGCAGCATCTTGAGGACTGTCGGAGCTCAGCAGACATTTCAAAGCTTAGAGAAAGGCCACCTGTAGGCACTGCAGTCTCGAGGAGCAGCCTGAACCGATCTCGGAGACAGTACATATATCCCACGAGTAGAAATTCCACTAAAGCTGATGCTGTAGACCCGACTCACACATGTCAGAGTCCACGGTTCCAGTTCCCCAAGGGGAATTCAATCAAGAAGGGTCACAGCGGGGCAGGTGGGGAAGGGCGCTAAAGAGGGGTCTTGGCCCATCTTAATGTCCTGTGTGGCTTCCACTCTTGAATATATTATTGGTATTGATGTTTTACGTACTCAGACAGTGAATGTCCCCTAAGTGTCAGGGGACTTTCTGATCCAGGGACTGGCACGTGGGTTCTCTGCATGGTGGTCTACAGGAAAAAAAACAGAATCCCAGGAGGAGCAGCTTTAGTGGCTGAAGGACTGCAGAGGACGCAGAGGACGCAGAGGACTCTTCCCGGCGCAACAGCGCCACCACGTGCCAGTCACTCCGTAGAGCCCTTTGAAGAAAAGAGCCACCTGCTTGTTACCAAGTTCTTGAAAGGAATCGCTGAGCCCACGGAGGCCTGTGACTCCCTAGCTTTACATCTTCATTGTCGGGTGGGTCCACTGGAACTTGGTGACTAGGATGCTCTGAAACCATCACTACTGAACTGCGTGCTGACAAGGCGGGCAAACCCAGTGGCGCGCTCCTGCCAGCCCTCAGGGTAAATTGCTCACCGTCCAGGTATTGGGGCTCTGCTTCCAGGACTGGATTTCCGAAGGTGCCCCCTGGCTCTGCAGCGTGCTCCTTGGGGGAGGACCTACGTTCCCCTGCCACCAGACCCCCGGGCCAGGAGTAACGGCTAAACCGCGTCTTCAGGACTGGACTCCTATGACAGCCCAGACGGACAGTGTAGAAATTTGTTCGCAAACTCAGTTTTGACATCACACGTGTACAAAACCATAGGAAGTGACCTCATCTAATGGAAAGCGTCTCGGTGGATAAATCCAGTCGAGGGCACGCACCACCGCCCGGGTCCGTGCGCCACCACGGAGGCCAGGAGGTCCCACAGTCTGCCGCCTGCGAGCTGGAGCGCAGGTCTGAGAACACAGAGGACATGGTGAAAATCCGGGTCTGAGCCGCCCCAGTTCAAGCAGACCCCTTGTGCCGTTCCTCCTTTGCGAATTATTCCACATGCTTAGATCTGTTTTTGCTGGACCATTTGAAAACACATGTGGTGCTTTTTAAAACATGGAAATGTTTTTGTCTTGGTTGCCAAGTATGGTAAACGGTGCTCCTTGTAAAGAATTTATGCCATCCTGAAAAGATTTAAAAAATAGCTTTAAAGGCATCCATAATGCTACTTCCCATATAATGATGTTAATATTTAATTCTCTATCCTCCTAGACAGCTGAATATTATATATGCACTATGTGTGTAATGCATAGCAATGTTTGTGCATAGAAGGGGCGTACTGCGGAGTTGTAATTTCCTTTTAAAATGTAACAGAGGAGCTGACCCTTACGATGTCAATGACTGTAGTTGTAACTTAAAACTTCTTTTCTTTTTTTACTTTTTAAAATGTTTTATTTTTGCAGCCCTCCCTGGGCTGTGAATCCTGAGTCCGTGGCTTTTATAGCCTGTGTCTTAGCTGTTTAGCTAGAGGGACCAACTGCCAGCTTTTTCTTTTTAAAGGGCAGGTGCAGCAGGAATGAAGGCAGGTGCCTACAGGCGGGAAGAGAGAGGAGGAGAAACATTCTATTTATTTTTATTTTGTTGTTCATCTTGGTTGCTCCCCTGCCCCGGGACTTGAACCTGGGTCCTTTAGGTGTCCGTGGGCTGTGTCAGCCAGAGGCGCTCCATTGGGGGTGCCCTACTCAGAACTTCCAAAGACGACCCGTTTTCCTGGTTGCCTGTGAGGCATTTAACCAAACCCCTATTGTTGTACATTTGGGTTTTTACTGACCTGGGAGGGGGATTTCAAGGGGCAGTTCTGTGTACGCCAGTACTTTGTCTGGTTCTAAAATCCAAGTTTCACATTGGGAGGTAATTTTATTTGAAATCATCTCAGATTTAAAGAAAAGTATCAAGACTGGCGTAAAGCGCTCTGTGAACCCTCCCTCAAGATTCCCCAGTTGTAACATTTCTCTGCATTTGCTTTATCGTCCTCACTTGCATTTATTATAATACATCTAATTTTTCGGAACTGCTGGAGGCTAAGCAGTGGACATGCCACCCTTGACTCTAAACATGGCCTGTATTTTCTAGAATAACTAGTCACTGACAGAAACACAATGCCATGATCAAAACGCATAAATGAACATTCATCCAATTCTTTCATCTAATTTATTCATTTCTCCCAGTTATTCCACGAATATCCTTAATAGCAAACACATTCCTCTGACGCAGGACCCAATTCAGCATCACATGTGACATCCATTTATCATGCCTCTGAGGTCTGTCCCAGTGGGAGACAGCTCCTCTCAGCCTGTCCTTCAGGATACTCACTCTTTTTTTTTTTTTTTTTTTGGAGCACAGGCCCCCATTTGGGTCTGTCTGCTGTGTCCTTGTGGAGAGACTTGGGCTAGGTGAACCCCCTGTTCATCCCCCTGTGTCGGCTTCGGAGGAAGGTCGAGCATGGATCGGAATTATCACTGTTTTCCTGGAAGGGAAATCAGTGGCGCCAGACACACCCACATCCATGGAGGCATAGGAAACACATTCCAGAGTCAATTAAAAATCATGTCTGGCTTCTAAGGGGGCAACTCTAGAATGTTCTGGTTTTTCACACACAACTGCTGGGTCGCAGCCACTGCAATGAACACTTACCCCTTCGAAGGCATCGTCTTGCAAAGCCCTGCTGGTAGCCCCCAAACTGTCCTTGCTTGTCAATATGCCAGGGATCTTCTTTTAGAACTGGGTCCTGGGGCCGGCGTAATCCATTTCGGGGTGGTGTGTAGGGGACACGTCTGCATGCTTCCAGGTAGATCAAAACCTGAAAACAGCCTGTGTTGGTAAGGACTGGGGTTGCAAACAACAGAATCCACTATAATGACTCCTTTGCTGAGAAGCGGATTTTTCTTTTGTTGGAAGACGCAGGCAGGAGATGAAGGTGAGCAGGAAGCAGGCAGGAAGAGAGAGGAGGAAGAAACATTTTAATTAGTTTTACTTACTTGTTCATCTTGGTTGTTCTGGCCCCAAGGGGCGAACCCAGGTCCTTGGGATGTATGTGGATTACACCCAGCCAGAGGCAGCAGACCTAATCGCAACTCTACCCGGGCCCGCCCTATTTATTCTTATATGGAGAAATCTTTCAACAGGCTAAGGAGCCAGGCTTGATGCCAGGCTTGCAGCAACAACACAGTCAGGAAAGTCACCAGGCCCCAGAGAGACGCCTCTCCCACTGACAGCCTCTGCGGCAGGGCGGCGGGGTGCAGAGGCTTCACCGAGACCACTGTCCCTGGACATGGAGGTCGCCTTGAATGTTTCTGTTTTCCCCTCCAAGCTAGCAGGGCACAAAATGTTCAGCCTGGACGGGAAACGGAAAGTGGAACCACCCACACTAGTAGCTGGAAGCCCCCCATCCATTCTCCTCCATCTCAGCCCCCGACTGCTGTTTGACCTCATTCTTTCTTGTCTGCGAAACTCCTGCAAAACCCACTTCTCAGGTGAAGGGCCCCCTCAAAGGGCCGGCAGTGGCCTGTCCAAATATTAGCAAGGGCCTGAGGCTTCTCACGGCACTTGGTACAGTGTCCTGGGCCAGGCCCTCTCGCCTCCAGCCTCGCACCGAACGACGTTAGACTCTGCATGATTCAGGATGCGGGCATTTGAACCCCACCGGACACACAGTGCTACTGAGTCGCGGTGCTTTGTCCTGGCTCGGCGAGGGGAAGAGACACCGCACTGTGGGTGGACGGGGGACCGGGCCTCCACCCACCTGCCAGCGCTGGGGCCCAGTCTCGCTCCTGGGTCGGGTCACTCCTGACCCAGAGACGCTGGAGGCCGGAGGTGTGATCTCAGGGGCAGGGAAGGCAGCGCTCTCCAGACAGGGCTGTGGAAGTCATTCTGTTGGGATAGAGCAGAAAATTTGAGACTTTCTATTTAGATCAATTTTTTCAAGCCCAAATCAGCAAAACAAATGATGCTTTACTGATATGAAGTAGGTAGAATGACAGCAGTTCCTGTGTACGTTTTTCACAGACTTTGGGACATTTTCTGCAAACGTTTGCAGTGATGCGGGGGTGCGACGGAGATTCGGAGGTGAGTATAACGGGCCGGGGGGCAGGCGGGATTAGGAAGTAATTGGGAACCAACGGGGTGGCGGTGGGAGGCGGCATCCTCTTCACGCTCATGACTGGGGGTGGGGTTGGGGAGACATTCAGAGCAGTGGCCTGGTGTCACCTGCCCTGGCTGGCAGCTCTAGGGAGCACCAAGTTCCCCAAGGGCCCGTGGTCCCCAGGAAACCAGTGATCACTTCCCAGAACCTGCTGGGAAAGGACTCTACCTCCAGTAAGAAGGAAGCTTGGGAGGCCGAGAGGACTTCCTGGGACGCTGTCCCCCACATGCTCCCTCCTGGTAGGAGAGGTGTCGAGACGCTGACTATGGGGCAGCTTAATACCCAAGCAAAGCAGCACCAGCCACCAAACTAGATTTGGGTGTTAATACACTTTCTAGACTTAGTGACTGTCCTGGGCTGCACAGCTGCCCGGCGTCTGACTCAACTCCAGGACAAGGGACAAGGAGGGTATGGAAACTCAAGGGACCAGAGGATCCACTGCGTCCCCGAGACAGAAGGAGACTGGAGTCAGCAGACTGGACACTCAGTTCCCCAGAGGTTAGCGATTCAGAAGGAGTGTGTGGGGATGAGGTTGACATCTGAGCCGTCACAGAAGGAAGATGCCCAAGGCTGGTGCCCGGGGTCCCTGGGGGGATGTTTATTGACCCACAACATTGGTGTCTGGGCCCCATGATGCAGGGCAGCCCCAGAGGAGGAGTCAGCTGCCCTCCATCCAGTTTGGTGGTGGAGGGAGCGATGCCATCTGTCCCCGCGATAAGCGGGCAGCTCAGGCCAGAAAGAGGCCCCACCACACAGGGAGAAGGGGCTGGCCCGAGGGCGCAGAATCCATCCCTTCTTCTGAGTTCTCCTGCCCAGGGCCGGGCCACAAGGCAGAGCTGGCGCCCTCCCTTCCAAGGGAGCTGGCACCATTTCCTTCCAAGGCCAAAGGAGAGACGGCACCTGTGGACAAATCTCCCAGTGCCCCACCCCGTCCTGCGGCAGGAGGAACACCAGAGCTGGCGGTTTGGGACTTGGAAGAGTGTGCAGTGTCACCAGTCACTGAGCAGCCTCCTGGGCAGGTTTTTTTCCTGGGGTCTCCTTGGCACCCTTGTCATCATCACCGTGCTTGCTGTCCTTGATGTCCCTATCATCCTTGATGTCCTTGGTCCTGGGCATTCTCCCCCACCTGAAGGCGGGAACTCTGATGGCGCGAATGGCCAGGGTGGACGCCAGGGAGATCAGGGCCGGCAGACTGAAGGTGGACCAGCTCCACTCGGTCCCCAGTGAGGACCAGCTCACATGCCTCAGCAAAGCCGGGACCAAGTCCCTGAACATGGACCAGACAAGCACCCTGGGAGGGCTGTCGCTGCTCTTGCTGTCTTTCTGGGGCAGAAAGCCGGACTTCCCCAAGGGTGGGGGCTTGGACCACGGAAGGCCTTGCGGGGCGCTGTGGGCACTGAGGACCCGAGGTCTTCAGAGGAGTCAGAGGCCACATGGCTGTGGAGATGCCACCACTGGAGCAGCGGGTGCACTGGGATGGAGAGCAGAGTGAGGATGCCGAGGCAGGTGACCCAGTTCACAGTGCTCAGGCTGTAGGGCTGCTTCACCTCCTGGGGACAGAGAGGGCGGGCAGGACTGTGGCGTGTGCTTTCTGACCAGGGCCTGGGAGCTGGCGCAAGATGCCCAGACCACGGGCCTGTGGATGGGACGCTCTGATCACCCCCTCCTGCACCCACTGTCCCACGGTGCACCCGGCTGTAGGGTGGACAGGAGGCAGAACCTGCCGACTAGCCTGCCGTGGGGCCCGGTGGGCATGGGGCCAGGAGGGCCTCAACACACTGCTGTTCCAGGCGGTGTAGTAATGGGACGTCTGGTAGAGCTGAACGAGGCACAGGGTGAGGACGACCAGCGGCCCTGGCAGGCTCACGTAGCGCCACAGAAACAGGAAGCAAGGCCACAGCAGGTGGCTCAGCTCATGGAACAGCTCACTCCTGAACCTGGGGGTGGGGTGACAGGCAGGGGCTGTCTCCAGCGGGGCCTGGAGCCCTGGGGAGGGTGGGTTCCCGACAGCTTCTCAACTCTCTGGGGCTGCTGGTCCTGCCAGACCCTCCTGCCTCCGCAAGGGAACCGGAGCCTTGGGCTGTGCGCGCCAGGCCTCTGCCATCAGACTAGTCTTGCGGCCACTGACCGGGGCACCCCAAGTCTGCCTGGTCCTGACCCCTCATTCCCTCGAGAACCTCTGCTCACTCCCTCCTGCATCCAGTGTCCCCAGCTGTCCACCCTGCCAGGGAGTGGAGAGAGGCAGCAGAGGGGCTGGCAGACCTGGGAGCTTGCCCCTCACCTCCTGGTTCCATAGATCCAGGCCAGAGCCACATTCTGGAAGGCCATGATGGTGACGAGGGTCAGCGGGACCAGGCAGTCATCAAACACGGACATGATGTAACTGCCAGCATGACTGGTGAAGACGAGGCTTCCCGGAAAGCCTCCTGAGCAGATGACCACGAAGGCAGAGACAGGCGTGGCCACGCTGAGGTCCATGTGTGGGACGGGTCAGGGATCCTGTCAGCCCTGGAGATCAGGAAGGGGCTGGGAGGCGGCAGCTGGGCCAGGCTTTCACAGGGGCGGGGGCGGCAGGGGCAGGTGGAGAATCCACAGTACCTGACAGCAGCTTGGGGTACTTCTTGAAGAGGGAGATGGAGTTCTGCAGGGGAAAGACAACGCCTTCCAAGATTCTTATCAAGGTGCTCAGTCCCAAGAAGACCAGGGTCAGGAAGAAGAGGATGGCCCAAAAAGAGGGACCGGAGAACAATGAGATGGCTCGGGAGAAGGCTGCGTAGATCAGGCCAGGACCCTCCATGAACTGTGGGGGAGAAGGTCAACAGGGGTGGGGAATGGTGCAGCGACCCAGTGGCCATGTCTGTCCGGGCAGAGGCTGGTGGCCCAGAGCCGCCTGTAGGTGGCGCAGTACTGCCTGTTTGAAAGCCCCCTGAGCCAGACTTCCCACCATTTTTGGAGCTGAAACTGGGATCAGTTGGAATAATAATGCCAGGTGTGGGACCGGAGCGTGTGCAGGGGACTGTGGGAAACTTGCATGCCGGGCGATGGGGAGCTAGTCAGTTGGTGGGGGGCTGTTTACCTGCTTTAACCTTTAGCAAACTGTGTTGGAAATCAGGACAGAATTTCAAATTAGGCAGGATGCTGGGACGATATTGCTGAACCACGACCATCCCACTCATGTCTGTATGTCTTGAGACCCTACCTGTGAGCTTCACCTCTTGGGGGGGGCCTCTGTTTCCTCCCTATAGGGATTCTATGTAAGAATCAAAGTAGAGTGAGGTCTTAGCAAAGGCCCTGGCCCCTAGGAAATGGTGGTCAGAAGAGGTCTATGTACCTGCCTCAGAGGATGCTGAGGTGGGCCGGGCGTTCCCGGGAAACGCATCCCCGAGGTCCTCTGGGGCCTTTGGGAAACACCATCCTGGCCCGCACACACCTCTTCCGTCTGCGCCATGATGCTGCAGGGCAGGGAGAGGCAGATGACCTGGTTCTGGTTTTGATGAGGGAGGCTGCTGATCCACTTCGGGGATTCCAGAGCAGACAGCAGCAGGATGTCACCTGGGGGCCTGGTGTTGTGAGACAGAATCCCCTTGTCTACTAGCTTCAGCGGCTTCGACACACTCCTGGAAGGCGAGCAGAGGAGAGGACAGGTGGCCGAGGACAGGCAGGCCCCTCTGCCAGCTGCGCCTCAGGGAAACGAGCAGGGATTGTCCAAGATGCACACAACTGAGACGAGGGCAGCTAGAGCGAATCAGAGGACAGAGGATTTTATTTCATTTATTTAGTTGTTCACACCGGTTGTTTCCCCTTGGACCGGGAGCCAGAACCCAGGGGTATGTGTGACCTAACTGCTATCCCACCAACGGGCACCCAGGGCAGAGGAGTTTATAGCTGCAAATAGCTAGCATTCCTGTGTTATGGGTCGAATTGTGCTCCCCCTTTCTCCTCATACAATGAAGTCTTAAGCTAAGGTGATCATATGTACCATTTTAAATGGGACACTATCATTTTTTTCCTATTTCCCAACAGTCCCATGTTGAACAAACCAGGGCCATCTTTAAGGCAGGGCAAAAGGGGCAGCTGAGTTGCCCCAGGCCCTGTCTGTTGAGGGGGCCCAAAAGCAACTGCCTCTTTTACCTCACATTAAAGGTGGCCTTTTGCCAGAGCTGACCGCGGTGGGCCACGGCTGCCCTGTGAGGACGCAGAGGGCTTGGGAAGAGGATTCCTACCCACCCCAAGCCTGTTGTTTTAAAGGGAGCATAGCAATGCAGTGTGATTGAGCTTCAGGTAAGTACATGGGGGCTCTCTCTGGCAGCTGTGGGGGCTATCTCAGACATTGTGAGGGTTATTAGGCATTTTTGGCATTGGGGTCGTTAAAGCGGCATGGGTTTTAGGCAGGACAGTAAGAGCAGGACTTAGAGGGGCTCCAACTTTGGTTTTTACCTAAGCTGCTGAAATTCCTTGCGTTAACTCTGGCCGTTTGCATGAAGTCCCACCAGACCACACGTTGGTATGATGTGATCCATTATGGGCACCATCTGGTGCTTACTTCTTGCTGGCCTGGCTGCTCTGCTCCTGCTCAGATTGCTCGGCCTCCTCCCCTCCCCTTAGTCACCGGCGCATAACCCCATCCTGGTTTTGCCGTCCCCATGTCCTATTTTTGTCTCAAGGAAATATGGTTAGAGTGCTTAAAACCCCCAGAACCTCAGAATGGAACCTTATTTGGACCTTAATGGGAACTTATTTGAAGGTAGAGCCATTACAGGGGAAATTAAATTAAAGATGAGGTCATACTGGGGGGCGGTTGGGCCCTCATCTGACATGGTGGACATCCTGACAAAAGGGAGATTTAGATACACACGTGTGTGTGAAGAATGGCACGTGAAGGCAAGGATCTCCAGCAAAGCAGCAGAAGCTAGGCCAGAGTCCCGGGAGGCAGGTCAGCCCTGTCCACACATTGGCCTGACTTCTGCATCCAGAACAGCGAGGCAATGCATTCCCGTTGTTCTGGCTGCCAGCTTGTGGCAGCCCCAGGAAACAAGTAACTTGCTCTTTTAGGCTTTGAGTCTGGAATTCTGTTAGTCAAATTCATTCCTAACACATTTTCCTCCACTGGGAGAACAAAGTCTGTTAATCCTTTCCCTCCATCTCTGGATTTCCTCTTTTCCCTGCGTCTACAGCTACTCACCTTTATGTGCCTGACAGCTAACATTCAATATGGGCCTTTCTTGGTGAACAAATACGCCATTTGTGTGAATTTTCTGCGTCTTATTTCTCCCCTCGATTTCGCTAGTAACAGCTCGACGTTGCTAAATATGTGTTTTTGAGTTTATCGCTCCTGACCAGTGGGCTTTCCTGCAGGATAGGCTTTTAGAGTCTGCACTTTATATTTCATTTCCCAAATAACGACCCCAGCTGCCGTGGTCACAAGTATTGTCACCATGTCTGTCTGCTTGCAGGGGTGGTGTGGAAATGTCTCTGGGGTGTTCACATGGGAATGGGGATCAGTGCCCATTGCTACTGTCTTCTGTGTTACTCAAATCTGTGTTGCTTGTTCCCTTCTCTGTTGCCTTGATACGCAAGCCTCATGGAGCCTCAGCACCAGCTGGAAATCCTTTTTTTAGGGTCTTGAACCCAGGACTGCACATGGTCTACACCTTAGCTGTCGCAGCCACATGAGCACAAGGGGGCGCCAACCACCTGGGCATCTCTGACCCACACAGATGTCCCGATTCAGATGCATGTTTGCAGTTGGAGCAGCTCTAGCTGACAAAGGGCAGCCGCTCCAGGGCTGCACTGTCCAGGATGACAGCTATGAGACATATATGCTATTTAAATTAAAATGATACAAAATAAACAAATCCGTTTGTGGGACACATTTGTCCTATGCAGCTGCATTTGCCACATTTCAAATGCTCTGTCACCTGTGGCTGAAGGTTGGGGTACCGGACAGGGCAGGCATGACATGAGCCACCAAATAAACGAATGCTGCTTCTCCCTCTCTCTTCCTGACTGCTGCCCTCCAGCCGTCATTCCTGCCACTTAAAAAAGCAATTCGCTACTTTTGCTGTTGCCGATGTCCTCAACACAATGATTCCCTGCCCAGCTCTGCCCCTCGCTCCCTGGCGGAGGGACACCACGACATAACTGGCGGGTATAATTTTGACGTAGTTATGACTGTTCACGGAGTTCTTTAACTTCTCCTTTACTTTGAGCATTGTTTTTGATTTTATTTTTGTTGGCATGAATAGGTTTTGAATTCTGTCAAAATGTTCTTAATGTCGTGAATTTCATTAATTGATTTGCTTCGGGGATAAAACCCTTTTGTCATGGATCCCATTCGCTAATACTTGGTTAAGAACTTTTTCATCCATATTGATGGAGGATATTGTTTGGTCATTTCTTTTCTTGTACTGCTCTTTAGATGTTTTGGTATCAGGGTTAGGCTGGCCTCAAGAAAGAGTCCTGGCAAGTCCTTCACCTTCCGCCATTACCTGAAAGAGCTTCCGTGGGATTGGCTCCGTCTTCCTTGGATGTCAGGTAGAATTCACCGGTGTAGCCACACAGGCCTAGAATGTGGGGGAGGTTTTACGTGGTAACTTTTAAGTTTTAAACTCAGAAATGAGATTGTTTAGATTTTCTATTTCTTCTAGCGTCTGTCTTGATAATTTGTGCCTTTTCAAGGAGTTAGTCTATTTCCCTTTTTAATGAATTTATTGGCATAAGTTTGATCATATTTCATTATTACCGTTTACTGACTACAGGATCTATAACGATGCACCCATTTTTACTCCTGACATTTTTAATCTGTATTTTCTTTTCCTTTTTTAATCAGTCGGGGGAGAGACAGTTGTTGAAACCTTCACCTATGAATACCATCTATTTCTTTAGTTTTGGTTATTTTGTATTTATTTTGTAATTCTGTTGTGAGGTGCATACATATTTAGATAACTCAGTTTTCAGGTTGAATTGACCTTTTCATAATTATGAAATGCTCTTCTTAAGATATGACTTGTCTTGACGTGTTAGATATTAATACAGCACACTAGCTGTCTTATGATTATCTGTTTGCACGATATCTATTTCCATCCTGTTATTTTAGGCTTTCTGCATGGCCTGGCTTGCAAACAGAATATGTCTCGATGGATCTATCCCTGCATTAACTCCTGCATCAGCTGTTCCTTGTAAGTGGCGATCACTAGGGTGGGGGTGGTATGCTTCCTGTCTGCCCTCTTGCTCTTTGTTTCTTTTTGTCACTTTCTGCTCCCTTTTCCCCCTCTTTTTTTGATATTTCTATTTTTCTGGGTTCATCTCATGTTTTCTTTTGCCGCTTTGGGTGTCCTACCATTTTGTTTTTGGCACACTGGAGCTGAGCTAAGACAGTGGCCACTAACAAGATGTGACTGTGAGCACTTGAAATGTTGCTAATGTGCCTGAGGACCCGAATTTTGCATTTTATTTAATTTGGGCACATCCTCTTGGAGCAACAGCTGAGGTACAGGCCACATAAAGCCCAAGGACCTGGGTTCAAGACCCAGGGCCGAGGGAAGAAAAAGCAAAACAAAACAATGAAATAATGAAACCTTTTTAAAACATTTTAATGTAATCTAATTTTTTTAAAAAAGATAGATTATTCAGTTTTGGGAAACTTCTAAATAGATTCAGAATAACCTGGTTATGTGAAACTACTGTTTTGTTTTTAAGGATAGGTGCAGACAGGAGTGAAGGAGAGCAAAGGCCGGGAGGCAGGAAGAGAGGAGGGAGAAGCATTTCGTTTATTTTATTTAGCTGTGCTTGAAAGCACCCCAGATCAAGTAAATCAGAACTAGGGGTGAGACTCAGACAAAAATGTTTTCTGAGTCTCCTCCTATGATCCCAGCCTGCAGTCTCAGAAGGATATAAGAACCATCTTCGTGAGAGAAATCATTCTGAAATCTGGACACCATTTGCAACTGATGAAACCTTTGGACAGTCATGTCTCTGACACTAAGTTCTTATCTTTACGTGGTAGGTATTAGAATATTCCCCATTTGGGTGTCTTCTCCGTGAGGAAGTGCTATTGCTGGTGTGGTTATTGCTCTCAGAGAGGCTTGTGTTGAAGGCCCGTGAGGTTGGGGATGTTAAGGTGGAGGGCAGGGGACCTCATCTTGGTCCTGCAAGGTTGCGACTACTCACTTCTCCACACAGGTGTGGTCGCTGGTGGTGACCCAGAACCCCAGCACTAAGAAGACGATGGATGTGGCCAGCAATGAGGTCACCAGGGTGACCAGGGTCACCAAGGAGTTCACATGGACATAGGTGGTGCTCCCAGGCTTGCAGGAGGATAAGTTGATGATGGTGCCCATGCCAAGATCCAGGGAATAGAGCGCATGGCCTCCTGCCTGGCGCCACAGGTCCAGCAAGGCCCAGGCAGAGAACTGTGGATGGCAGTGGGCAAGTGGAGTTTCGCAGGGGCTCAGAGGGCGGGCCCACCTGTGAGTGGGCAGAGGGACAGGCTGGGGAGGAGAGCAGAGGGCTGAGAGGTCAGTGGGGGCAGAAGGGAAGAAGATGTCAGGGAAGGCAATACTGAGAAGGCCTGGGTTGTTGAGGGAGGACGTGGGTGGGAGTCCCCGGCCTCACCTCTGTGGTTACCATACGTCGAAGGCTGGCAGCAGCACCTTCCAGGAGGAGAACACGGACGAAGATGCAGAGGAGGAGGATGTTGGGGAGGAATATCGAGAAAACCAGCCTCTGACCAGGTAGGTGAGGATAGAAACCAGAAGTCGGAAGTGAAGGGAGAAGCAAATGTCAGCAGGGGGCTGCGGGGCAGGAGTGGAGAGATGGAGGTGATTAGTCTAGGGAAACAACAACATTGTTTGGGGGAGATCTACCAATAAGCTGGTCCAGGTTGAGGGGGCAAACGTCAAGTGAATATGGCTTTTAAAAGGTGGGGGCCCTTGGACATTGTCGATTCCGGATCTCGGTTTTATGGCTTAGGGACCAGGACCACGAAGGGGAGAGGGACCGGTGAGTTTGAAGCCACCTGGAACAGAGACTTTGGGAGAAAGCAACAGGATAAAGGGGAATTTTAAAGCGTTAGGGTTTGGGTTCGCTCTGAGTCTGGCGGCAAGCCTCCCTCTCGGCACGCTTTTCTCGGAGCCCTCAGTGAAGTCTGCTCTTGTGTGGGTGCTTCGTGCCAGGGGCTGTGAAGAGGTGGTAGGTTGGGGCCAGCCATGGGGGGTGGTACAGCTGATTGCCTAGATGCAGGAGCCAGAAGATGCAGATAGAGCGAACTAGACGATCTAACACACCCGCTGAGATAAGTGCTCGTGTAAGGAGAATATCCAACTGGCAAGGGGATGGACTGGACTAAAACGGGAGCGGAAATGGGAAACTCTGGAAGGCATCATGCCCTCCAGCTCCCCTGGGCAGTCTCTGCGCAGGGCGGTGGGGACGACCCCCTGCCGACGCGCGATCAGGCGGTCAGGCCTCCACCCAAGGTGCCAAGTAGGGCGGGGGATGCCAAGAGGAGTCGGGGCAGCAGAAGGCACCTCAGGGACCCGGGGAGAGGCTGAGTGGCCATTAGCCAGACCTGAGGCAGAGAGAGGTCACCAGGGAGGAGGTGGGACCGGGAGGGGGCTCTGAGGGTTTGCAAAGGTGCAGAAGCAGTGGGCCAGGGGCGGGGTGCTTACCGTTGTGGAAATCTTCAGCCCGGTGACCAGGATGAGAAGGACGACAAGCCAGACTGCGACCATGCTCAGGGTGAGGCTCAGGACAAAGGTGCTCACCCCTTCCTCAATGTGGCCTGAGGCATGCAGGGTGGTGTGGTACCAGAAGTACTGGTGGGACCCCGTCCGAAGGCAAGAGAGGTCTGGGGGGACCCAGGCACTTAGGCAGCACCTCACCGGGTGCCTGCCCTGCGCTGGCTTCCTCCGCTCCGTGCTCTGGCCCTGTCTCTTGCTGATGGGGTCCCCTCTCCCTCTGCTCACCTGTGACATTGATGCTCTTCTCCACTGGGCAGTGGTCCCAAGGCTGGAGGTGGATGAAGGAATAGACCAGGTAGGAGATGCTCCAGGTGACGATGACACTATTGTACAAGCTCACCTGGGGGTGGACACCATGGGACTGAGGGGCTGTGGGGGCGCACAGGGGCCTGGCGACCACCAGAGGGCCGGGTTGTGTCTGGCAGGGTACCCCCATTCACCAGTATGCTGGCATAGCCGAGGCTGCCCAGGCAGGGGACCAGCTGCTTCCAGACCTGGATGCTGTCCATATGCAGCCAGTGCCCCAGGAGCATCTCCAGGTACGAGAGGGATCCCAGCAAGAGGAGCATGAGGAAGTACAGCAGGATAAAATCACCTGAGGGAGGGAGCCGGCAGCTGTGTTTAGGCAACCAGGGGTCCTGCTCCGTCCTCCTCCTTCTCCAGGAGTCTGGGTGCCCACCCCACACTCCCGATCCCCCCCACCCAGGACTCCGCCTTCTTCACCTCAGGACCCAGTCCCCTGACCTCACCTCCTCCATTCCTGTGACACAGGTAAGGGAAACGCCATATGCGGCCCATCCCCGTGGAGAAGGCCACCTGAATCAAGAGGTTCTCAGTTGTTTTCGACTGGATGAAGTAGTGTTGGGTCTTGGTGGCCAGAATCTCCTTGACTGTGAACTTGGAGGATTGCTGGGTAGTTTTTATGAGATGGAAGTCTCTTCATCTGATATTTCTTCGAGAGGTTCCATGACTTTCTCCTTATAGGCCCACTAACTCCTGAGGGAATCTTCGGGTCAGGTTTAAGGGACTGGTCTCAGACACTGGACTGTAAAATTCCACAACAAGTGTTTTAAAGCAGAGAGGATGAGAGTTTAAATCTCGGGCCTTTTATCTAGTTATTGACTCTACACAAGTAATTTCATCTTTCTGAAACTCCTCTCTACTCTTGCTCAGCTTACAAGTATAGATGCATTTCAAATATTCAATAACTATTATAGTGTGAGCACTGACCAATCACAATGGACTCCAGCCATAAACACTGGAGGAGCAGTCTAACATCGGTCCTGCCTGAAAGGCTTAAAGATGAAATAATGGGCATGTCCTAGTGGCTCACGTAGTAAGCCCATGCCTGGGGTGCAGTCCAAGGACCTGGATTCATGGCCGGGGGTCAGAGGAACCACTAAAGTGAACAACAAATAAATAAAAATGCTTCTTCCTCCTCTCCCTTCCTGCCTGCTTTTATTTCTGCCTGCTTCCTTCCTCTTAAAAAAAATGACATAATGGGTATTGAGTGCCAAGGACGCAGTAAATACTCATGCCCTCAAGTTTCTTTCCCTTCTCCTTCTGATCTACTTGACCCAAAGGAGGCAATGGATTGCTAGGTCCGTGGCTCCCAAACCCGGCTATCACAATTGTTAGGGTAGCCAGCCAGATGCCATTTGTATGAGAATTTGGCAGGGAACTGGAAACTACAAAAAATGAGAAAAATAAGAAACTGGAAAAATACAGTTCTAGAGAACAAATATGAAAACTAAATGTATTGATAGATTATAGATAGCTAAAGAGATAATTAGTGAGCTGGAAAATGTATCAGAAGAAAATATTCAAAATGAAGGCTGGAGAGACAAAATGGTAGAGAAAAGAACGTAGTGGATGCAGTGAGAAACTATAACATGTATAGCTGGGGGGCTAGAAATAGAGGAGAGGAAATGGAACAAAAGCAATGTCAAGTGGAAATGACTGAGAATTTTCTAAATTGAAGGGCATCGAATCACAAACTCAAGAAGTTCTATGAATCCTCAAGCATATAAGTAAAAGAAAATAACACCTTGCCTCCATGAAGTAAAACTTTGACAAACTAGACAAAAGTATAAATTTACATAAATGGAGAGATATTCCATGTGAACCCAGAGTCTATGGATATGACAGCATTAAATAATTTGGAGGGGAATAAGTATATTCATATGGAAGAAGCAAAATTCCATTTTCTCTTACAAAGGTTAATCCCTGATTACAGGTTTAAATATGAAAGGCAATCCCATAAAGCTACTAAAGAAGTTAATATGGGAGGGTAACTTCATGATCTGGAGGTTAAGAAAGACTTCTTACACAGGATTAAGATAGCACTAACCATTGGGCAAACAATCTCTTTGAGTTCGTGAAAATCAAGAACATTTGTTCATCAAGAGACAGCATTACTAGTCAAAAGCAAGGTACAAGGTGTACAGAAGTTTCCACACATATAACTGGCAGAGAACTTCTATCCAGAACCTATAAAAAGCTTCTACAAATCAGTAAGGAAATATAAATAATCTAATAGAAAAATGCTTAAGAAACTTGGTAAGCTTCCACCAAACTTGTTCTCCAAATGGCCACAGAACATAAGAAAAAGTATTTTTGTTTTGTTTTTAAATGAAAGGTGCAGGAAGGAAGGCCCACAGAGGTAAGTGGGCAGGAATAGAGAGGAGGAAGAAGCATTTATTTATTTTACTTAGTTGCTCATCTCGGTTGTTCCTGTCTGCCCTAGGACGTAAACCCAGGACCTTGGGATGCATGTGGACTGCACTCAACCACCACTCTACCGAGGCATGCCAGAAGTGTTCAAACTTTTTAAACAGCAGGGAAATGGTTGTTCAAATCACAATGAGATACCACTACATACCAGTCGGGTGGCTATCATGAAGACTGAAAAGAGCAAATATTGGCAAGAATGAGAAGCCATAGGAAATCATTGTCTATTGTCTCTAAAAGTATATATGTCTTGGGCACAGCGGTTTCCCTCCTAGGTAAGAGTGCAGCGAAAATGTGTAGACACATGTACCAAAGAAAACATAATAGAATCTCCTTAACAGCACTGTTTGTGACACCCCCAACAGGAAACAACCTAGAATTCTAACATAGTAACGTGGATATGATACAGTCATGTGCTGCCTGGGGATGGTGATCATTCTGAGAAATGTAGTGTTAGACAATTTTGTCATCGTGCGAATGTCAGGGTGGAATTACACAAACCGAGACAGCAGAGCCCACCACACACCTAGCCTATAAATTGTAGCGCCTGCTGGGACACCGTCATCTGTGAGGTCCATCTTTGACCCAAACGTCATAAAGTGACACATGACTGGATAGCCAGTACAAGAATACTACCGGGCAGAAGCAGAAAACGGACTATAGCTGCATTTAATGACGTGGGTGAATCATTAAAACTTAACATTGAGTGAAGAAAGCTATCATCTTAAAAAATACATACCATACAGCTCCATGGACAGCAAAGTCCAAACAAAAAGAAAAACAAAACACAAGGAAACAGGCAGAACTGAAATGCTCAGGTAGGCACATGGAGGTGGTAAAACCATAAAAAAACAAAGAAGCTGGGGTAATAGCATCAGGATGTGAATCTTGGAGAACCAGAGGAATGGGGCTGGGGTTGGGAGAGGCTCAAGGAATTGTTTGTAGCAGACTGGCATTTTTGACGAGGGTGGTTGGAGTTTTTGCTTTAAATTGACTGAGCCGATCATTTCAGTTTTGTGCACCTTTTTGAATACATATTGTACTTTATAATAAAAAGATTTATCTGTATGCAAGAAAATAACAAATTCTCCAAAACACACTGCTTGATGGAGAGTCACAGACGCAAATGCATGCTATCGTCGATGTAAAACGCAATCCACATAAAGAAAAGGACGCATTTCTAATTGCTCAAAGATATGCAAGTCAATGCATAAAAAACTCCCTTCTGGCTGCTCTTTCTCACACAAAACCCCTTCTTTCTGCCCCGGTCCCATGGTTGCTGCTCAGACAACTCCAGCTCACACTGGGGTTGCCTCTCTGGTCTAACTTCTTCCAGAAAGTCACCTGATTACCTTCGCCACTGCCCTGCAGCGGTGCCAGACATGGATAGGACGAGTGCCCGCTACATAAATGTCCATTCGCAGCCTCAGGCACTGGCCCCAGCTGGCCTTTCCAGGGGCAGCCCTGATTACATGCTGCCACACACTCGAAATCTGGAAATGCTGCGATTCGGGTATTCTGAGGACTTTTCTCTCACTGCGACAGATTTTGTCGGGTACTCAGTTCTGGTCTGGGATTGTGCGCCCCGCCCCCCACGACCACCATCACCCCACACGCGATACACACATACACATGCACATACACACGTGCACACACACGAGCCCGCTACGCAGACCCCAGTCCAATGGGCCTCAGCCCAGTGCAGGACACTGCTCCGTCTGGTCTTGTGACTGGCGGCGACGGCTCAGAGACGATGCTCTTTGCAAAGTGGGGCCATTTGACCTCCTCTTGGTTTAAGTCTGAGGTTTAGTTTAACAAGATGCAAAGCCCGCTCGATCTTAAAAGATACCATGATTTACATGGTCCGCTCTCTTTAAATTTTGGAAGGAGGTAGTCAACCTGAGAAACTGGAAAGTATCCCATTACATGTATAAATGTACATATATACACATATATGCACACATATAAATATGTATGTGTACATTTCTTACAAACTGGATATAATTACAGAATAATATTATATATTAGGTAATATTGTTCAATGTAACATGTAGTATATAAATATGTATCAATATTTACTCTGACCATGTGTGTGTATTTCTTACAAATTAGATTTATATATATTTCTATTGTATTTTCCTACATAATAAAGCATCTTTTAAAACACGATTTCTAATGGCTACTTAATATTCCAGAGTCATTCAATAAACCTGATTAAGTTTATCATTTGATTAATTCTCTCCCGGGGCCTCATACCCTTAGTTTAGCACCCGGGGGGCTCGCCAACCTCCCACTCCTGCTCCCACCTGCCACCTGCCACCTGCCACCTGCCATACCGCCCGTCACCCATGCCAAGGCTTTGTACCTGCGATACCCCTGCCTCCTCCCGGGGAGATTGGAGTTGGGTCGCACAGTCCCGGGAAACTTTCTGTCGTGGTCTTTCTTGGCCTTCTGCTCCGTCTACTCTGCCAGGCTCTCGGAGAATCAAAGGAGAGACAACCTGTCTGGAGGCGCTAAGAAACTCTGATCCGGACGGGAGAGTCCCAGGGGTCACTCTTGGGGTGAAAGTCAGTGAAGGTCACGCCTACACCATCCCAACTCCCGACTTCAGCACCAGCCTCCCGCTGAGGGGAGTCGGGGTTCTCCAGAGTCGGCCCATCCTCGACCTGAGCTAGGAGTCAAAAACAGGCAGAGGGGTAGGCTGGGGAGCGAGGAGCGGAGGAGACCCGACACCAGACTCCTGGTGGGGCCTCCCCAGAATAAGAGTATGCTAGAGCCCCAAACTCCTGGTAAGAAAGGGGGTGGGTGGGGAGGTTGGGACGTCTGGGTCTAAAGGCGGAGGGGTGGAGGTCGCGGGGAACCGAAGCCAGATTCCCAGAGAGGTCAGGAGCTGGGGGCAGGGGTATGCACCCCCTTACCCGCCACTGACGCGCGAGTCTGGAGAGGACCGGTCGCTTCTGCGGGCGCGGGGGTGAGGTGGGGGTGCACCTGGGCGCGCGACCAGGGCCTGAGAATCTGGGGGAGCCGCCGCTACTGGGGCCAGAAGCTGCAGCCAGAGGCAATTTAGGGAAGTAACCTGGAGATGCTCACTTCTGAGGTGCCACCTCGGATCCACGTCCACTCGCCCGCTCTCTGAAGGGCGCCCCTTCCGCGCGGTTCCGGAGCTCTGGGCATCTTCTCTCCAAGTTCATCCTGCGGGGAGGATCCCCGAAGTCGCCAGTTACGGGACTGACGCTGACCTGCAGCGGGTGGAATGACGTCACGGTTGCCAGGCGGATTTAGCCTGGCTCCAGACTTTTAAAAACTTCCAGGGTCCGAGTCATATAGGCGTCTCTCGCCTAAAACAGCAGATAGCAGGCTGGTTAATGTTGATCTTTGAATGAGAATGTCTCGTCCTTTTGTGAATAATCGTGATTACTAATATATGTGGACTTATTTCGAATATTTTATGCATTTCCCACTTTTTCTACATTAACCTTTTTCAATTTGTTGAGGCAGAGAAGCTGACCATTCTTTTGGTCTGATGTAAACAGGAGGTAAATTGAGATTGTACGAAGTTATTGAGATTTTGTTAGAGAAGCTATCATTATTTACCTGAACTCATACAGAAATTATACTTTCCTTTTTAGTAGTTAAAACAAAATTTTTTTTTTTAAGAAAAGGTGCAGGTAGGAATGAAGGCCAGGAGGCAGGCAGGCAGGAAGAGAGGAGGAAGAAGCACTTTATTTTATTTTTATTTAGTTGTTCACACTGGTTGTTTCCTCCCTTGCGTCCCTTTGGAGGTGATTGATTAATCATTACTCCACCAGGTGGGCCAGTAGTTGAAATTTTAATGTGTCTTTTTCCAAATCTAAAGATCAATGACTATATTTACCATCCTACTGAGCTGAATACTTTATCTCTAGTTTAGGGATTATGGTTGTCCGGTATTTTAGGTATGTCCGTTCTTTGCCCTGACCAGTTAGCCAATGTTATTACTGCTTTATAGCCAATCTATGTGCACCTTTACCCACAAATCACCATTTCCTTGCTCATCATTTCTTCTGTCTCTGATGCTTCACCTTGAAATCTATTCTTTCCCAAAGATTTGTGGGTGGAAAATGGTTACATTTGCCTGAAAATCTATTTTGCTTTGCTCTCGAGAAACTTTTTTCTGGATTTACAATTCTCTGTTGGCAGCTATTTTCTATAACCACTTGACAGATGCTTTTTTGTTGTCTCTTGGCCTCTATTGAGGTATTTGTTAAGAAACAAGCCATGAGGGTGGGAAAGTCCTTTGTAGGGAATCCTTTCCGCGGGTTGCTTTTCAACTCTACTTTTGCTGTGCTGTGTTTCCTATTTATCCTCCTATGGATTTGTTGTGCTTCCTCAGTCAGAGGAGGTCTGTCTTCCCTTGGTTTTGGAAAGCGCTCAGCGTTCATTTGCCTGTTTACTGACTGCCTCTCCCCTGTTCTCCCAGTGTTCTCTTTCTGATCTCCTCTCAGGTGTGTTAGACTTTCTCAGTTCAACCCCATGCCTCTTAGTCTCATATTTTAATTCATTTGTGCCTGAAGCCCATCAGCTACTATTGGGCTCATTTCATGTTAGTGCTGTAGTTTCTCTGTGTTATGTTATTGATAATTTCTTCAGATTTGCCTCTCCTCCCAATTTTCTAATTTGTTTAACCCATGCATTGATTTAAAAGCAAAACCTTATTTATTCCAAAAAGTCCTTTTTCTTTTTTAAATACCCTGATCATGTCTGAGAATCTCTTGTTCTTTGCTCTTAATTTCAACTCCTTCTTCTTGTCTTTAAGAATCTTTATATTATATCACCGATACTTACAGCATATCAGGTCTTTGCTATTCTGTAAGTTGGCTGCTTACCGATTCTTCTTGTTTCTTTTTCTCCTTCGTTTCCTTGGGTGTTTGGCAATTTCCTTCTGTGACTGCATGTTCATTGAAAGTTTATCTGTGGGACTTCTATGAGGCCTGGTAGACTTTGGGTTTCCCCCAGAAATTATTTATATTTACTTATGGTAGGTGCCATGGGGGAAGGCACTAGCCATCAGGCATCTTTTATCTTCATCTCAACCTGGGAGTTTCAGACTATCCAGGTCGTGTGAATTTGAACCCAAATCCTGTGTGAGAGAAGATGTCAGGTTATAAATTCTAAAAAAAAGACATAATGTCCCTCCTACCAGAGACAGGACCAAGACAAACACATTTTATTGTAACTAACTCTTTCAGAGAAAGTATAACTCTCTGTGTATGAGGGCTTCCTTTTCTTCTGTGGACCCACGACTTTGTCTTCACCGGCCTTTAAAACCAAAATCTCTAAGTTACCAGAGTGGGAATTGCCTCCAAGCAGTTATCTTCAGCATTTGCTTACCCATCTGAATTCACACTTAGGCTTAATTCTTGGTCTCAAAGGTTACTCTTAATTTCTTCCAAGCTCATCTGTGCACTTAAAGAGGATAGTGGAAGCATATTTTATGTTACATTTTAGGGGGTCTTATAATATGTGGTGTTTTGTCTTATTTTATTGTCACATAGCCCCAAATGAAGTCCTATTTGGGCCTTTGTTAGTCCCTCCGGTCACTTCACTCTTCCTCTCATTCCCTGCTAAACACACCTATCCAGCCTCCTGGACCACCTTAGTCAACATACATGATATTATGTGAAGTGTTAAGCCTCTTGGTAAAGTAATCCATTATTCCGACCATTGGAGAGACATAGAAACAAGTCACCGATTAGCAGACAGCTAACCACTTTGCCATAATCAGTGAATCTGCTGTTTTCTGAGCAAATTGTCTCCATCTGGTCCAGTTTACTTAGAGGGAGCACCAGGAAGAGACGATCTGGGATTCTAGCATTTAAATTTAAGAGCCAATAGAAGGTCAGACTGGGACTGGGACAGTTTATATTTTTTGACAAAAGTCAAGTTCCACTGCCTGTACCTTACACAAACTAATCTCAAGAGGAAGGTAGCATAATAGAGTCAGGAATCACTGTCAACAAAGAACAACTTTCTTACAGGTCTGGTGAGAGAAAATGCTGGAAGTTCATCCACATCAGGCCAGAAAAACTTCCCCAATTCAGGAAAATAAGAGGCCTTTGGAGTCAGTCACTCTTCTGAGTTGACAGCCAGAAGTTCCACTTTGAAAAAGAAGCGACGGCATGCCAAAGGAGTCAAGTTTTTATTTCCAACAGGAGTCATTCATGTGGCAGAAAGTCCCCTCCATCCCCCACACCTAGTATGTGTCCATTTTACTAGCCCTCTTTAGGCTTAGCCTCAACTGATGTCGTGGTTGGGGTTTCTGTAAGACATTAGCTTCAGGTTTGAAGATAAATGTGACCCTACTGGAGATCATGGAGGCGGAGAGAGACACATGAAGGAAGTTGTAGAAGTAGGCCGGGACGGGGAGGATGGTGATGATGATGAGGACAATGAGCAAGCCTCTAGCCCATGGCGGATAGATTCGGTACACCTCATTTGACTGTGGAGAAAGGGGGGTGGGTTTAGGAGGCCAGGGCTTTTTGAAAAGGAAGGCTGCAGAGGGTGGGGGCGGGGGACCAGCCAAGGCAAGATTGCAGAGAACTGAATCCCTGGGGAATTAGGGACTAAGTTTGAGAGGTCTTGCCCCCCCCCACCCCCCGCCACTCCCTGCGGGGGTTCCCGGGTCTGTGAAGGAGGCTCACAATGCTTGAGTCCCAGGCCAAGTAGCTGATGAGCTTCAGACCCAGATGAATCAGGGTGCTCACAAACAGGACCATCAGCACTAGCGGAGTCAGATAGCACCACAGCCAGCGGTAGGTGGGAGAGATGGGGTGGCCCATCATGATAATCAAGTCTGCAATGAACCTAGGAAAAAGGGGCCACAAAACTGGGAGGCCTGTTCAGGCCCTGCCCAGCCTTGGGGGAGGCGTCAGTCCAATCCAAGCCAGGGAGAGAACGTGTGACATTTCTTAAACCTTTCCATGCACCTTGATAACGGGTCTAATAGCTTCTAATTCATTGTGTCAGTGTGATTTCTACCCCTGCCCAGAACTTTCTATTCTTTTTTCTTTCTTTTTAAACTTTTCCTACCCTCTCACCATGAGGATAAAGGTCAAAGCCCTGAAAATAGTTTCTTCTACCAGCTTTCTTTAATGCACCTTCTTAACCCTGAGAGGGATTCCTTCTGCCTATAGTGACTTCTCTTCCTCTCCCTTGACAACTCCCCCTTCATCTGGGTAGATTTTGCTCACGTGTCCTCTCTCATGAGATGCTCTGCCTGACTCTTGCGTCTTCTTGAGACGACTGTCTGTGTTCCGTGTCTGTGGTGGCCTCTGTCATAGACTGACGAGGCTGCCCATGGAGCTGCTTGCTTATGTCTTCCTCTTTGGACTCTCAGAGCAGAAACCAAATCTAACCTGCCCCACGATCCCAGTGCACCACCTGCCTGGCACACAGAGGCCCCCAAGAAATACTTGAGAGCGGGCAACTATACAAGGGAGGGGTTCCAAGAACCCGACCACCTGGAGACGTTCCCACGTCAGTGCGCACTTGAATCCCTTAGGGCTCTTGTTAAAGTGCAGCTACAGATCAAAGATATGGGTGGAGGAGTCTGAGAGTGGTGTCGATGACAGTGGGCATGGGGCTTTACCTTCTGGCCCCATAGATCCAGGCCATGGCTACATTTTCCAAGATGACAACAAAGAAGATGGGCAGAGACGTCCAGTAATCATCCAACAAGTTCACGTAATAGCTGCCTGAGGGCCTCATGAAAATGAGGCTGCCCAGGAACATAGTCGCACAGACACCCACTAGAGGAAGAGAGAGGCTCTGGATCAAGATCAGTTCAAGCTGGGTTGTGTGAGTCCAGCGGAGCAAAGCTCCACAGTGGCCAGGGGTGGAGTGGCGTCCTAGGTCAGAGTACCTGTGAGCAGCTTTATGTGTTTCCTTAGGGAGCAGAACATGTCCTGGAGAGGCATGATGATGCCCTGCATAGTCCCAATCATGGTGCTTAGCCCCAGGGTGAAAAACAACACGAAGAGAATGATGGCCCAGAAGTTGGGTCCGGAGAAGATGGAGCTGATGTTGGCAAATGCCACAATGGTCACACCTGGACCCTCCATCACCTGTGAGTGAAGAGGAGGAAGACGGGGGCTGTGAGCTCAGCTCGTATGAGAGTCCCCTCCCCCAGGAGACTATCACAGCACTGTCAATGAGCTTCGTCGTACTGGCCTGGCCTTGAGGCCCGAGGACTTCCTCCTACAACAACCGCTGGCCTAGCAGCTCCTCTAGATTGGGGTGCACAGGTTAGATGAGTGTGTTTGTGCTGGTGCCCCAGGAACGACTAAGCCGCATCACGAAAGGACACTATGAACTTTGCTCGTAGGTGCCCAGGATGCTGCTGAGACTTGCCTTTCTAAATTCTACAGATACCTCAGGAGGACTGGGAAACCCTTTCGGGCACTGGAAGCTTTGAGGGGAACTCCGGGGGCGGGGGGCGCCCATCCTCAAGCCCGTGCACCTCCTTCAACTGCTCGGTTGCGCTGCAGGCAGACAAATGGGACAGGGCCGTGCGCCTGACGTGTTCAGGGAGGTTGCTGAACCACATGTTGTAGATAGAGTTCGGATCAGCAAACGGGCTATCTGGGGGCTTGAACTCAGGAGGCAGCACCCCCGCAGCTACCAGGTTCATCACTTTCTCAACGTTCCTGGGAACAGGGATAGAACCATGTAAAAGCCAACTGGCCCTTTAAGAAAACTTATCTTCTAAACGAGATGAGACATCACTAGCCTCAAGTTTCTGATCTGGTCAGAGCACACCCTGTGCTGAAACCCAGGTCTTCAGGGTCCGAGTGTCTACTCCCCGACACCCACGTTCACAGTCACAGAGGCCAGAGACTTTCTGACTTGGTGGCCTGGAGAGTTCGTCCCCATTGTTTGAGGGCTCTAGGACCCTTACCTCTTACCAGGCAATCTCGGGATAACATTAAAATGTCTCAGCTTTCATGATCTGCTGGCCTCTCCATCCTCTTTACTCACAACTCTCTTCACTTTCTATACTTTAGCCATACTCAGCCATTACAACTTCAATTTGACATGCTCTCTCATCTCAGTATTTTCTTTTTTTATTAAAGGAGAGGCACAGGCAGAAATGAATGAGAGTAGGCAGGCAGGAAGAAGGAAGAGAGGAGGAAGAAGCATTTATTTATTTTATTTAGTTTATCTTAGTTGTTCCCGTGGGTCCAGGACACAAACCTGGGACCTTGGGATGTGCGTCGACTGCACCCCACCCCTACTCCACCAAGGGGGCACCCTTGTCTCAGTATTTTGGGTACATGATCTCTGCCGAGAGCCACCTCACTCTGCTCCCACTCAGTGTCTTCCAATTCCACCTCCACGCCCATTCTCCATGTAGAAAATGTCCCTAAATCCTGACTCTGCTCACTGAACTCTATTTACTGCCATGGAAAACTATTCAAGATCTGTTTTCATAAGGCACATCAAGAAGCTGCAGAAAAGCAGCATGGCGTGCTCGAAAAATTTCAATAGCGTGTTTGTATATTTAGGCCTAGAATAGGAAGGATTGGAAAGAATACTGGCATTGGTTATTTGTCAGGAAGCAAGTCCAGCTCAGGATAGCCTCCATTCAGAAGCCTTCCCTGGCTCCCTGAGGAAGTCAATAGCTTCCACACCTCTTTGCTTCCTCAGCATCCCTGCTCCCAGTCTCAGTCAGCGTGTGATTACCTGCTTGGGGGTGCTTGCCTAAGACTGATTTTCCCGAGGGCATGGAGAGTGGTCTGCTTCACCACTGGCAATGTTTTCAGAACATGACACAGAAGTCGGCAGACAGATGATGTCTTACACATGTCTGATGAGAATGTTTGAAATGAATGTCATGGGAGAAGAAAGTGAGGAACAGGATATGGTGACACTGGCGCTGTAGGCCTCTTTTTGGTCTAATGGTTGAGCAGACTGAATTCCCTAATTTTTCCATGGCAGTCCCCAGTTAGGAATGGAGTGAACACACATTTGAGAGCCTCCAAATTTGGGACTTTCCTGTTTAAAAAAGCAGCTCTGAAAGGGATAGAGTTGGAGAGATTCAGGTGTGTCGAAGGCTCAGGGTCTCCACTAGGAGGCCCAGAATGACTGAGTGAGCATCCCTGAGGCACGGGGGCCTACACTGAACTTCTGTGGGCTATTTCTAAGGTTTTGGCCTTTGTAATGCTCTTCATATGAAAGACTGGGCTTACTTCAGGTAACAAGTTTTGTTCTCCTCTGTAGCCAAATAGCCCACCAGGGCAAATACAAATGTCGTGGAAGTCACTGAGGCAGCCAGGTTGAACACAGCCACAACAAAGGCATCACTGACACAGTTGTTGGAGCGTGGGATGTACGAGCTGATTGCGGTGAAGCTGCCAAGGCCAGGGCCCAAGGACAAAAAGAGCTGGTTCCCTGTCCGGCGCCAGACTTCCATAGAGTACAGGGCTGACACCTGAGGAGAAGAAGCACCATGCAAACTGGGGTTAAAGGGATGAGGAAAACCATGATGGAGATAGAAGATAAGAAGAAAGGAATGAAAGAGGTTGCTGAGAAGGCTTCTTACAGACTGATACCCATACTGTCCCTGACACCCCAGTTAGGAGAATTAATAAAAGACAAGGGAAACCTCACCTCGGGAGTCAGTAATTTCTGGAGACCAAAAAGTGCACCATCCAGCAGGAGGCTCTGGATAAGGAGAACGATAAGGATGAAGAAGGGAAGGAGTACTGAGACATACAGCATCTGAGTGTGGGAAGTGTGATTCAGACATAGAATTCATCAAAGGCAGAAGTTGGGGAGAGTAGGATCAAAGGCTATTGGGACTCAAAGGTCAGATTAGGAGTAAGGAGTTGGAGACTTACAGGCATCTAAATTGGAATATTATTAGGGGGTCGCAGTAGAAGGGAGTAGATTTGTGAGTTAGAGGGTGGCTCACCTTCCCAGTGGACTTGAGTCCTTTGATCATGGAGAGGCAGATAATTAACCAGGCCACGAAGAGGGCCAAGCTGAGGTGCCTGATGGGTAGCCCACCTATCTCGATTTCATCTGTGGCCTCCAGTACTTGGCGGTACCAGAAGTATGTGGTGGATGTTGTCCGTTCACATTCAGGATCTGAGATAAACTGATCTTGAAGAAAACTGCAAAACCCCCTTCTTCACAACTACCCCTGACTTCCGATCCCTTTTCATCATCTCCCTGCTCAGCCCCGTTCTCTCAATGATTCTTCATTCTTCATTCCCCTGTCCATTCAGCCCTTCCCCTTGTCCTCTTCTTTGCTCTTCTCACCAAATTTAGTAGAGTTCTTCAGTAAGGGGCACAATGCCCATGGTAGCGGAGACTGGAAAGACTGAACCAAATAGTAGAGACTCCAGGCCACGAGCACGCTGTAGTACGAACTCACGATGATGCACACCTAGGGGCCATGAAGAGTTCTAGAGGCAGGAACAGAAAGGTGGGCCAGCCCAAGAGAGGAAATTTGACTTGGAGATGAGAGAACTGAAGGGACTTGACCCATGGGAGAAGGAATCACAGCACCAGGACAAGGGTTGGGATGGCAGTGGGAGACGGAGGGAGTATTAAGGGCAGGCCTGGGCGGCGCTGGGATCCTCACCATGAAGCTGGTATACCCCACACCACCAATCCAGGCGCTTATGGCCTTCCATACACCAATGCTGCCCTGACGCATCCTCTGGCCAGCTGCCATCTCCAGGAAGAGGAGAGGAACTCCAACCAAGAACAGCATGAGGATGTAGATGAGAAGAAAACTGCCTGTGCAGAGGGTTCGGGGTGGAGCTCTGAGAACCATCTGGCTTTTCAGTGTCTGCACTTCTTCAGGGGCCGGGAAAACACATTCCCCACCACTGAGCACCCTCGGGGCACAGGCATCAGGGATCAACTGCTTCAACACCCTCCCAGTCCCAGGTGTCCAGTCCTCTGGCCCCAGTTCCTGGATGACCTAGATACCTAGTTTCCACTCCCATTCCTAACCCAGGCTTTCATTTCCAATATCCTTGTGAATTTAAGTATTCAGATATCCTGCTCCCACCTTCCCAAGATCCTAGGTGTTCAGGCACCTGGCTCTTGCCCCAGTCAGGATACCAAATTCTCAGCTCTTACATATCTCAGAGACCCCAGAGTAGCCAGGATAGTCCTCTGGCTCCTCACCTCCTAGTAGGTCCCTGATTCCTGGTCCCCAGGCTTACCACCTCCGTTGTGAAAACACAGGTAAGGAAAGCGCCAGATGGTGCTCAGTGCCACAGAGAAGCCCAAATGGGCCAGAAGGTACTCCATTTTATTGGCCCAGGATGGTCGATCAGCAGGGGCTTCTTCCTTTGGCTCCTCTATGGCTTCTGGTACTTCTTCATTCTCTTCATCAGACCAAATGCATGATGACACATCATAACTCTGTCCCTCTTCGATCCAGTTATCAGTCATCAAGAAGTCAGACTTTTAAGTCTTTCGAAGGTGAGCAGGCAGTAATCAAGGTGTTGGAATATGCCATTGGTGGCTTCTCAGACTTTAAGACCTGGGAAGATGAGGCGACGGCAGGCGAGGAGTTGAAACCTGAAGATAATGCCATTGGGGGTTTCTCTTCCTGGGCCTCTGCGTTTTTACTAACAGTGGTCATCTTTGGTGGACTCTAGTTCCTGCTTTTGCAGGGATGGGGCTTCCTTCCTTGTTGACCTTAAGGACATCAAGAACTGTAGATTTTAGGTATATGAGCTAAGGAAAGACAAGACAAATCCTATAAGAACCCCCAAGGCCTCCCCAACCCTCTTATCCTTTTGTGGATAAGAATATGGAAACTCGTTGCCCTGGAAAAGACCCAAGAATATGATTGTCTCTACAGCTGTAAAAATGTAAAAACAATGACATAAAATGCCTAGAAATAGTTTTAACAAAAGTTGAACAAGACCTTCACACAAACACACAAAACTATGAAACATTATTGAGAATAAAGAAGTGCTAAATAAATGAATATCACATTTCATTAATTAGAAGTCTCACAAGTATGTCCATTCTCCTCACTTTTATTTATAGGTTCAATATAATTCTTACTGAAGTCACAGCAGGGTTTTGGGTTTTTTTTGTAGAAATTGGCAAGTGGATGCTAAAATGTACATGAAAAGCAAAAGGTCTCGGACAGTTAATATAAACTTGGTGGAGAATAACACAATACAAAGACTAATGCAGAGCTATAGCAATTAACACAGTACAGTCTTCATTGATGCAGTGATACAGAGATCAATGGCAAAATATGCTGCACTGTCTGATATGGTAGCTACTAGTCATATGTATGTGTAAACGTAATTAAATTAGGTACATTAACAAGCTAGTTCCCCAATCACATATCAAGTGCTCAGTAACTGCTTGGCTACCATATTTGAAGGCCAGATATAGAGCATCTCCACTATCAAAAAAAGGTCTTCGGATATCACTACAGAGTTCAGAAGCACATACCTATACAGACACCTGATTTACAACAAAGGTGCACTTCAAAGCTTTAGAGAATGAGCATTCTTTTCAATAAACAGCTACTTGTTAGGGAAATGGGATATCCACATAGAACTAAATAAATCTTGGCCTCCCAAACTCATATATTAAGCACAAGTCTATTCAGAGATGACTGTTGTTTGAAATGTAAGAGGCAAAGCAATGACATTTTAGGTGTAAAACCCAAGGGAGTCTGCACGACTTGGTGGTAGACTCAGATTTCTTGAACGGGACACCCAAAGCAGCAATCATAAACGAAAAGGTTGACATTTTGGATGAAGTTAAAAACAGAAGCTTCTGTCAATCTAAGCTTACCACTAATTGATGAGCCATAGAGTAGTGGAAGATATTTATTAACATAGATGGTAGACAGACTAACCCCCGCCTCCAGGATACTCACATCCTTATCCTTGGAACCTTTGACTACGTCACCTTACACCTGGGGGTGTTTGTGGACTGAGCTTGGTGGGAGGTAGAGGACCTAACCACTATACCAGCAGGGGGTGCCAGTTCACGCTATTTAAGCCACTAAAGTTGCAGTCATTGTTAGAGAACACAGGAAATTAATAAATACTATTAACCAAAAAGAACTAATTTCCCCAAAAAATGTAAAAAAAAAAAAAAAAAAAAAATCTGCAGGAAAAATGAAGACAACCTAAAATGTGGAAGGGAACATAAAATGGCTAATAGATATATGAAAAGATGTACAATGCTCACCTTTATTGGTGAGTAAGGAAATGTAAATGAAAACAATGAGAATAGATGAATATATATGTGGTGAATCAGCTATGGAAAAATGTTGATATATTATCTAAATTGATGGGAATAGGGATGGTTATTATATAAATCTTTGAACTCTTCCGCATGCTTAAACATTTTTATTTTTATTTATCTTTGTTTATTTTTTTGGAGGAGGAAGCATTTTATTTATTTTTATTTCATTGCTCATATTGGTTGTTCCCCCTCGCCCTGGGTCTTGAACTCTGGACCTTGGGATGTACACGGAACTGCCCCCAGGCGTACTGGATGGCGAGGCCACCGGGGCGCACCCTCAATATATTTTTAAGTATCTATTTACAATGCCTCTGCCTGAGTCATGGGTAGTCTTTAGAATACATTTATATTTATTATTATTTTAATCAATTAATTAATATACTGATTATTTAGGGCACATAATCTCATGAGCTGCTCAGAGTGGCTAACAGTATTTTTCTTTCTTTCTTTCTTTTTTTAATTTAGTTGTTCACCCTGGTTATTCCTCCTGGCCCTGGTTCTTAAACCCGGGACCTTGGGACCCCTCAGAACCCTCCCGCTGTGCACTACACTACTAGGCCTCCAGGGTGCGCCAGAGCTTTCTTTTAAATTTATTTTTCATTGTAGTGATTATTCTACACGTTAAAATCATTTCCTATGTATAGGTTCCCCATTTCTTAGACGTATTTCAACACACCCTGCCAGCCACCAAATCACCAAGCGTTTAAACATTTTGAAATAATAAATGTTAGGAGGAAAACGTAGTATCACTGCCTATGCACTAGATACGCTATCATGAGAAGATTCATTAAAGCAATGATGGCACCAGTGGGCACTTCAGGGACTCAGGCAGTACTGGCAGGAGCGTGGATTAGTACAGACACTTCAGAAAACTTGCTGGCTGGATCTACAAACCTTCAACACTTTCATACTTTACAATCCATTCAAAAGTGACCATCTAACAGAAATGTATGTATAAGTACCCCAAAACCATGTCTAAGAACCTCAGTAAATTATTCTTAATAACTAAAACATGGAATCAACGCAAATATCCTTCGACAGTGAATGGAAGTGACAGTACATGGTAGAATGGGCCTACGACAACACAAAGAACGAATGACTATATGCACAACGAACTGGTGAATCTCAAAAACATTATTTTGAATGAAAGCACCAAGGCCCAGAAGAGAGCATACTACCTAATTCCATTTATATGACGTTCCAAATAGACAAAACAAATTCATGGTGTCACAAGAAAAGACAGCTTGCTCCCAGTGTGGTAGTTTAGTCATAATTGTGATTGAACATACTCCAATATCTGATACTTCATTAAAAGGTCATCTAACAATATAAAAGCTTAGAAAACAAAAACTCTCTGGATTTCTAAATAATAAAAATAATAAAGTGAATTTTTTAAAGAAAACATAACACTGACAATGGCAACAAAAACTATATGGCATCAGCATGCCCAGGTGGAGTAGAAGTTAGATCGATCACTTCCAAAGGATGAAGGCCACATACTCCTGGGTTCAAGTCCCAGTTTCTGGGGGAACAACCAGTGTGAACAACTAAATGAAAAATATATAAAGTTCTTCCTCCTCTCTATTCCTGTCAGTTTGCCTATTCACCTTCATTCCTGTCTGCACCTTTTCTTTAAGAAAAAAACTAGATGAAATCAATAAAACTAAATATTAATATAGACCTCTATAAATGCGTAAGTATCGCATGTTCATAGCTAGAAATACTCAGTATCATAGAGATAGGATTTTCCCCCCAAATGATTTATAGTTCAATGTAATTCCAGTCAAATCCCAATGTAACCTTTCATGAATGCTGACAAGATTTTACAATTTATACAGAAGAATAAAGTGCTCTCCCTGGTGGCTTAGGTGTTAGGCCTGTGCCTGGGGCACAGTCCACACACAGCACAATGACTGAGATCCACAGCACAGGGCTCTTTTACAGAGGAAGAGGGCAACAACTAAATAGATAAAATGCTTCTTCCTCTTTTCCTTCTTGCTTGCTGCTTGCTTACCTGTCTTCATTCCTCTTTAAAAAAAATAAAATAAAAGTACAATGCCAGGTTTTACATAACCTTTGTAAAAGGATAACCACAATGAAGCTAATGAACTTGTTTCTCACCTCATAGCTACCATTATTTTTGTGTGGTAAAACAGTTAAGATCTACTCTCAGCAAACTTCAAGTATGCAATACTATTAACTATACAGTACATCAGGTTTCCAGAACTCATTTAGCTTATAACTGAAAAAGTCTGTGCCCTTTGACCAACGAACATCTCCCCATTTCCCCCATCTCTCAGGCCCTGGCAAGCACTCTTCTACTCTCTTTCAATGAATCCAGCCTTGTTAGATTTCACATGTAAGTGACATCACATGGCATTTGTCTTGCTGTGCCTGGCTTATTTCACTTGGTATAATACCCTTTAGGTTCATCAGTGTTGTCACAAATAACAGAATTTTCTTTTTAAAGCTAAATTATATACGTGTGTATAAAACATCAGTATATATTTTATATATTATATATGAATGTAGTATATGTATAAAATATAACACACAAATATGTATGTGTGTGTATTTATATACACACATATATATAATCACCTTTTCTTTATCCATTCATCTGTTGATGAACACATGGGAGTCTAGATATTTGAGATACTGATTTCATTTCCTTCAGATAAATACCCAGAAGTAGAAAATAGTGGTTCTTTTTTAATTTGTTGAGGAACCACCATGACAGTTTACCTTCCAATCAGTGATGTAAAAAGTTCCCCTTTTCTCCATGTGCTTCATGTCCTTTGTCTTTTCACTTTTTTATAATAGCCATTTAACAGGTGTGGGGGGATACATCCTTGTGCTTTTGATTTGCACATCCCTGATGACTACTGCTGTTGAGGACCTTTCATACACCGCTTAGCTCTTTGTGTGTCTTCTTCGAAAATGTTTATTCAGGTCCTTTGCCTATTTTACAAGTTTTTTGCTTGTTTTCTTTTGCCACTGAGTTGTAAGAGTTCCTTTGGATATTAACGCCTTATGGATAAATGTTTTTGGTAAATATTTTTTCTCATTTCAAAGGATGCTTTCATTTTGTTGGCTGTACCCTTTGCTGTGCAGGAGATTTTAGCTTGATGCAGACCTGCTTAAGCTTTTGTTGCCTTTTGTTACTAGTGTCATTGCCCTCAAAAAACTTACAAGACTGATTTTATCTTGTATTTTCTGCTAGGATTGTTAGGTTTTCAGGTTTTACATTTAAATCTTGAATCAACTTTGAGTTGATTCCTGTGCATGGTGTAAAATTGGTCTCTCTCTCCCTCCATCCCTCCCTTCCTTCCTTTCTCTCTATAAATAGCCAGTTTCCTGAAGACTATTGATTAAAGAGGTTATCATTTTCCCTTTTGTAATCTTAATGCCATTTGTTGAAGATTGGTTGATTAAATATATGCGGGTTTATTTCTGGAGTCTATTCTGTTCCATTGGTTGGTGTATCTGCTTTTATTATACCAGTGTCATACTATTTTGATTACTAAAACTTTGCAATATAAATTTGGATCAGAAAGTGTGATCCCTTTAGCTTTGTTCTTGCTTAAGATTGCTGTAGCTATTTGAGGTCACTTGGGTTTCCGTGCAAACAATAGGAGTTTTCTATTTGGAGAAAAAAATCACCCTAGGATTTTGGTAGGGATTGCATTGAATCTGTAGGTCAATTTGGGTAGCATGGACACTTTCACAATATTAAGTCTTCCAATCCATGAATGCAAATTGCTTTTCATTTATTTGTGTCTTCTTTCATTTCTTTCATCAGTGTTTTATATATTTCAGTATACGAACATTTCGGTTCTTGGATAAATTTATTCCTAAGTGATTTACTCTTTCAGATGCTATAGTAAATAGGATTTTTTTTTCTTTATTTCTTTTCCTTAATTTCTTTTTCAACTGATTTTTGCATGTTGATTTGTATGCTGCAAATTTACTAAATTGTTATTATAGTATATTATATATTATTTTTATCAAGGATATTATTAATCAGCTTTAATGGTTACTTTGAGGACTATTCCATAGGTAAGATCATGTCATCTACTAAGAGAAAATTTTACTTCTGCCCCTCCAAATTTATTTTTCTGGCCTGATTATGCTTGGTAGGACTTTCAGTACTATACTGAATGTAAGTGGTAAGTGGGCATCCTTGTCTTTTTCCTGGTCTTAGAGGAAAAGCTTTCAGTTTTTCACTCTAGAGTATGATGTTACTGGTGGATTGTCATATATAGTCTTTATTATGTTGAGGTGCCTCTAGTTTGTTGAGAGTGTTCATCATGAAGGGATGTTGAATTTTATCAAATTCTTCTTAGCCCTCTCTCAAGATGGTCCTGTGGTTTTTATCCTTCATTCTGTTAGTGTGGTAGATCACATTTATATATCAGGGTAGCGCTGGCCTCCCAAAATGAGTCCACAGTAGAGTTCAAGGACAGTGGGCCTGACTCCCACTGGCTCCCTGAGTGCACTGCTCTCAGGCCCCGGATGAGCCCGAGGAGGGAAGATGGCCTGTGAGACTGGCAGTGCAGCCTGGAGCTGGGTCAAAGGGTTGCTTCAGGTTCTGCAGTCAGGATCGAGGTCAGTGGGCCTATCAGCAGGCTTGGGTCTCCCACCAGTTTCCTGGGTGGGCAGAACTGCCCCCACCCACTGTGGCAGAGCAAGGCAGGCACTGCATCTCAGGGATGCTTCAGGGTCCAGAGCCCAGGAGTAACACTGGAAGACCTGCCATAAGGGGCAGGAGAGGAGATGCTGAGTCCCTGGCCAGGCAGGACTAAGATGAGGGCTAACACTGGGTCCTGGGACAGTGTCAGGATCCGCAGTCAGTACCAAGGGTGGCAGGGCTGTTATGGGGACAACAGTGACTCTAAGTTGGCAGCAGAGTGGAACTGGACCTGCATCCAGGTCCAGGTGCTTCTGTGGTTGATGAGACTGATACCAGGCACAGAGATGAGCACTCCTAAACCATGCATGGATCAAAGGAGAAATCACAAGGGAAATCACAAAATACTTCGTGATAAATGAAAACAAAAATAAAATGTACCAAAATTTATGAGATACAGTGACAGCAGTACTCATGGGGGAATTTATAGCTGTAAATGCTCACATTAAGAAACAAGAGCAATGTAAACAACCTAACTTTACAACATAATGAACTAGAAACAGAATAATCTTAAAGCAGAAGGAAGAAAACACTTATCAGAGCAGAGATAAATGAAATAGTAGACAGCAAAATAGCAGAGAAAATCAATGAAACCAAAAGCTGGTTCTTTGAAAAGATCAACAAAATCGACAAGCCTGTAGCTACATGCACTAAGGAAAAGAGAAGCCTGAAATGACTCAAATCAGAAATGAAAGCAGGGACATGACTACTATTCCATGGAAATGAAAAGATTATAAGAGAGTGAAATGAATAATCATATACCAATAAACTGGATAATCTGAATGAAACGGACACAGAGAAACACAAAACTTACCAAGACTAAATCACAAGAAACAGAAAATCTGACTACACATAACAAGTAAGGAGACTGAATCAGTAATTAAAAAAAATAAATATCCCAACCAAAAGCAAACAAAGAAACAAACCCTAGACACGTAATGATTTCACTGATAAATATACCAAACACTCAAAAACTAGTATCTATCCTCCTCAAACTTTTCCCGAAAATTGAAGAGGAGGAAACACTCATTTTATGAGGCCAGCATTAACCCGATACCAAATCCAGATAAAGAAAGTATGAGAAAAAAACCCAAGAGGCCAATATTCCTGATGAATATTCCTGATGCAAAACTGAATTCAGCAGCATACTGAAAGGAAAATACGACAGGATAAAGTAGAGTTTATTCCTGGAACACAAGAATGATTCAACATGTGAAAACTAATTAATTCAGCAAAGTAACAGGATATGAAGTCAACATACAAGAGTCAGTTTCATTTATATACACTAGCAATGAACAATCTGAAAAGGAAATTATAAAAACAATTCCATTTACAATAGCATCGAAAGAATTAACAATGGTGGTGGAAGATTTGTATAATGAAAATTACAAAACATTGCAGAAAGAAATTAAAGAACATATCAATGGAAACACCTCCCATGTTCATTGAAAGATGTCAGTACTACCCAAAATGGTCTCCAGATTCAACGTAATCCCTACCAAAATCTCAGTTATGATTTTCGTGGAAATAGAAAAATCCATCTAAAATTCATATGGAATCTCAAGAAACCCTGAATAGCTAAAACCATCTTGATAAGAACAAAGTTGGAAGACATACTTCATGATTTCAAAGCTTACTACGAATCTACAATCATCAAAATATTTTGATATTGGCATAAAGACAGACATATAGACCAATGAAAGAGAATGGAGATTCCAGAAATAAACCTTTGAATTGGTGGTGAAATTATTTTTGACAAGAGTACCAAGACCATTCAACAGGGAAAGAAGTAGTCTTTTCAACAAATAGTGCTGGGAATACAAAAGAATAAGTTAGACCCTGAGCTAAAATCACATACAAAAATTAGCTAAAAATGAATAAAAAAATGAGTGTAAGACGTAAACCTATAAAACTATTAGAAAACAAAAAGCAAAACCCACATGATACTGGACTTGGCAATAATTTCTTGGATATGACCCAAAGACACAGGCAACAAAGATGGATATAAACAAATTGGACTTCATGAAAAATTTTGTATAGTTGTATATGAAAAGATAATATCAACAGAGTAAAATGGCAACCTACAGAAGAACAAGAGAAAATATTTGCAAAATCATATATCTGATAAAGGGGTAATATTCAGAATATATAGAGAACGCCTAAAACTCAGCAACATAAAAGCAAACAACCCAATTGAATAATGAACATAGGACTTGAATAAACATTTTCTGAAGAAGATATACAAGTAACCAATAAGCATATAAGAAGAGACTCAACATCATTAATCATTAGGGAAATGCAAACCAAATGCATAATGAGATACTATCTCACACCCATTAGTGGGGACCAACTATCCAACAAAACAGAACAGAACAGAAGATAACAAGTGTTGGAAAGGATGTGGAGAAACTGGAATTGCTGTGCACTGCTGGTGGGAATGTGGATAAGGGCATGGTGGGTCCTCCACAAGGCTTTTATCATGTGTCCCTGCAATTCCACTTTTGCTTAAACATTCAAAATAATTGAAAGCAGGGTCTTGAAGAGGTTTTTGTATATCCATATTCATATTAATTCATATTATATTCATTATTCACCATAACTAGAATGCAGAAGCAAACCAACTGTCCACTGATGGATGAACAGACCAGCAAAGTGATGTATATTCACACAATGGGCTGTTGCTCAGCCAGAAGTCCTGACACAATGCTATAATATGGACGCACCTTGTGGACCCTGTGCTGAATGAAGTAAGCCAATCTCAAGAAGATGGAGGCAAGATAATTGCAATTGTATGAGGAACTTAGAGTCATCAAAATCAGAGATAGTAGCAGAAGAGTGATTGTTAGGAGCTGGTGGGAGGGGTAACAGAAAATTATTGCTCACTAATTAGAGAGTTTCAGTTTCACAAAATGACAAGTCATGAGGATGACTGGCGGTGATGGCCGTGCGACATGCTGACTGTATTTAGTGCCACAGAACTGTACAATTGAACATGGTGAAGACAGATGTGTCCTGGTGAGCAAGGTTTGGTTGGCCACCTTGCACCAATGGAGCGCAGTCCACGCACGTCCCAAGGACTCAGGTGTGCACCCCAGGCCCAGGTGAACAACCAAATGAATAATCAAATAGAATGAATGCAGTGTCCTCCTCTTCTCTCTTCCTACCTGCCAGCTTCTGCTCACCTTCATTCCTGCCTGCACCTTTCCTTAAAAAAAAAAAGGTTAAGATGGTAAATTTTATATTATGTGTATTTTATCAAAGTAAAAAGTTGCAAAAAATTGGAGGCAAAATAGTATAGCCATTTTTGGAAAAAATATCTTTCTTTCAAAAATTCTACATTTCCCGTATAACTCAGCAATACCACTCTTAGGTATTTATCCAAGAAGTTTTGTTCACAAAAACCTGTATGCTAACGTGACTAGCAGCTTCCGTCACGACTGCCCAAGCTGACAAAAAATTCAAATGTCCTTCAACGAGTGAAGAGATAAAATGTGGTATAGTCACAGGATGTGGTAAAAAAAAAAAAAAGAAGTGAACTGTTGAGACACTCAGTATCTATGAATCTCATATACATTATTCAAAGTGAAAGAAGCCAGACTCAAAAGGCTACATGATATGATTTCATTTAAATGGCATTCTGGAAAAGACAGCTCTACAGTGACGGAAAACTGATCACTGGTGCCGGGGGCGAAAACCGGGATAGGTTTGCAGTGCCAGGGCGGCACTCGGGACGATGACATTGTTCTGTGTCTGGACTGTGGAGGCAGGTACAGGGCTCCATATATATTTGGCAAAGTTCATAGAATTTTTCACCTACCATGAACGTTACCGTATATCAAGTTAAACTTTAAAAAAGCATGAGGGTGCACCCTGGAGGCCTAGCGGTCTAGTGCACCCTGGGAGCAGTCCTACATACACCCCAAGGTCCTGGGTTCAAGACCCCGGGTCAGGGGGAAAAACCAATGTGAATAACTAAATAAAAATAAAATAAAATGCTTCTTCCTTCCTCCTCTCTTCCTACTGCCTGCCTACTCACCATTCCTACCTGCACCTTTCCTTAAAAAGAAAAAAGGCACATTTGAAGAATAAAATACCAAGACTTATAATAAAGTTTTAGTAACGCAGAGAAAGCTCTATCTACATATCTACACATATACGATATATTTTCTCAAAGATATTCATCTGTATATTGTTTGAAAGTTTACAACTTTAACATTTAAGGCCTTAAGACTAAAGTTGAGTTCAATTTTTTATAGAAGATATGTATTGTAAAGCCAAATTATTTTTAAAATATGGCTGTCCCATTGTACCAGCACCATTTATTAATAAAATGTTCTTTCCTCACTTATTTTCTTAGAGTTCCATATTTATGTGGGCCTATTTCTGGGCTCTATATTCAGCTTGTCATTGTGTATGTCCTTACACATTTACCTCACTGTCTTAGTTATTGTAGCGACAGATAGAGAGATGGATGGATGGATGGATGGATGATAGAGGTATCTCGAAAACAAGTAAAGCCAAACTAAGTGATACATACATAGGTTGTAGAACTACAAAGAAGCACTGAAACGATTACCTTTAAAGTCAGGACTATGATTACCTCCAGATGGGGGGAAGCGGAGGTGGTGGGGACTAGGTACATGGAGTTTTATGATGGAGCTGATGATGTTCTATTTCTTGACCAGGGTGATGGTGGTAAGATTACCCGGATTTCTGGTACACACTGGTGGAGCAGCGGTTAGGTCAATCACTTCCAAAAGAGCAAGCCACACAACCCTGGGTATAAGTCCTGGGCCCGGGGAGAGACAACCAGTGTGAACAACAAAATAAAAATAATAAAGATGCTTCCTCCTCCTCTCTCTTCCTGCCTGCCTGCCTACTTGCCTTTACTCCTGCCTGCACCTTTCTTTAAAAACAAACTTGTATTTCCTATGTGTCAAGCAGGCACCATAGAAGATAGATCAGCCTACACTCATTAGTGGGTACACTAACTAAAGTGGCTGGATTCTGGTGAAGGATCCAAGGTGGCACCAAAGAGGTTATGCTGGAGTCAAATTCCCCACATCAGGGAATCATGCTGTCAGGGAGAACTCATATATAAGCCTCCACAAGAAAGTCACCATTCAGATGCTTCCGACACACCAGGGCATATAGACAGTCCGTTTTCCAGAGAAAACAGAGACCACCAACGGAGAATCATTGCAGTCATGTTCCCAGTAAAAGTGGAGATGACTGTCTCTTATGATGACTGACTCTTATGGAGATTGAGGTTTGGGGACAGGAAGGGATCTTAAGTAAAACCATAAGGTGACTTTAGAAACACAGGCTTGGAAAAAAGATAGAACGAAGAATGAAACGAAGAATGAAAGAGGAGCCCACCCCTTCTCCACTCTGGTCCCTTGAGTCACAAAGCGGGAAAGCTTTGAATCAGATGAAATTGAATTTTAAATAGACATTAGACTGGACTTTTTTTTTTTTTGCAGTCCTCGTTCTTAAACCCACATCTATGGCCTTTATAGCCGGCACCCTAGCTACCTGAGTTAAGGGGAGCTAGATTGGATTCTTAATGAATGAAAAATAAAAATAAGTAGTTAAGGGATCCGGAACACAGGAAGGTAAAGTCAACAATACAAAGATGGGCACGGTGTTTGAAGAGAAACAAAATATTTAAAACTCCACCACTTCACACTATTAAAGAGTTGAGTTTTTATATTTATTTTTTTAATTAAGGGAGAAATAGCATATGAAGTGGAAAATTCTCATATCCAGACCTATTTAAAATACCAACTTCTGGGAATAGGAGTTAAGTTTGCTGGCTTCAACCAAGCAACATCTGGCGACATCTCAAGGACCTGGGTTCGCATTCTAGGGCCAGGAAGACCAACCAAGATGAACAACTAGATAAAAATAAAGTGCTTCTTCCCCTCTGTCTGCCTGCCTACTTGTCTTCGTTCATGCCTGTACCTGCACCTTTCCGTTAAAAAAAAAAATACCAACTTCTGAGACTAATCTATTCATTGAACAAACATTTGACTGTCTACTTATGATGCTGTTCTAGATATTATGTATATAGTAGGAAGCCAAATATCTGCCTTTTTGGAGATTACCTTCTAGCAAAAAATTATATTGTAGTAACTTAAAATACCTTACCTAGTGGGGGGAATATTCAAATGTGTACTATCTGTCTATGAAATCTGAATAAATGTTCAGCTTTAAAGAAAAATCATACCTCAGCACACTGCCATGTGTATTAGTGCTTTGATCTGAGGATAATTCCCTTACACATAATTATTTAACTTTCCCAGGAAATCTGGGGATTATTTCTTCATCTTCATTTGACAGCTAGCTAAAGCTAAAAAGAGAAAGTGACCTGCTGAGGGTCCCAGAACTATGTGTCAGATATAACACACAAACACAGGTATGTTTGTCCAGAAATACTATGTTCTTCCCAACCTGATAAGAAGCTCCTCAAGACAGGCATGGCATCATCAGTCCCATCAGTGAGTGTGTCTGGGACTATTAAATTTGGGATTATTAAATTTTGGGCGCTTCAATCAATGAGAAGACATGTGGGCATCTCCACTTTATTTCATTCATTCATTCATTCATTCATTCATTCTTTAAAGGAAAAGTGCAGGTAGGAAAGAAGGCATGTAGGCAAACAGGCAGAAAGAGAAGAGGCAGAAGCATTTTATATTCATTTTAGTTGTTCACACTGGTTGTTTTCCCCCCGGACCCAGGACTCGAACCCAGGAGTTTGGGGCCTACATCCTTCAAAGGCGATTGACCTAACTGCTGCTCCACCAGGGTGCACCTATCTCCACTTTAGATATTTACAAACCACACAGAGTCTAAAAATTGAAATTGGCTTCAATTTGCCTGCCTAGGCTTTAGGTCCATCAAATCTAGATTCGTCTGCTCTACTCTCTGAGGTGCTAATACTGATGGATTTGCAGGTTTTGGAATAGGAAAACTGGTAAAGACAATGATAAGCTCAGTTTGAGAAACAAAAAAGGTGAGGGCTAGTGGGCACCAACTTCTAGCAGAGAAGCAAGTCAAGAGCCACAGATCACATGAGCGAATTTGAAGAAATGAACATGAATTTGCAATATATTTTTATCTCAGGAGGAAAAAAAAAAAGGATTTCTTAGCTGTATGACATGAAAAAGTCTAGAAACGAAGACCAACGCAGCAGCAGAGAGCATCCCAACACAAAATTCTCATCGCTAAGCAGCATTTCCCATTGAGAGGAAGTAGATATCCTTGGAAAAAGAAGCAATGTCAGATCTGGAGCATGACAAGTACAAGCTAATCCTGGAATGTTCGGGCCTAGCAGAAAGCATGGAAATGAGCAAGTGCTACTTTTGATAAAAAGGGCCGAGCATCAGCGTGAAGCCACTCCCATGAGCCAAGGAGAGATGGACTGAGCAGCAGTGAGAATAGCTGCGGTTGACTGAGATGCATCAAATATTTTAAATATATGATCTCAGAGAAATACTCAAAAAAAAAAAAAATCTCAACAGGCATATCAGAGGATATTAGAGGATTCATTTTAAGCTGGTAAATAAAGGGAAAAAAAGTCAAAATTTACCCTGCTTTTCCTGTACAAACTGTAGGCCAGGATAATGAAATTTCTTTCTAGAGGTATTCCAGCTTTAAAAAAACAAACAAACAAACAAAAAGTAAACTTAGAACACCACCATTTTGTCATCTTGTGAATGTGAACCAAACAATGATCATCCATGATTGCTAACATCACAAAAACAGATACATCCAGGTGTGTCCTGGTGGAGTAGCAGTTAGGTCCACCGCCTCTGGCTGAGCACAGTCCATATGCATCCCAAGGACCCAGGTTCGCATACGGGGGAACAACCAAGATGAACAACTAAACAAAAAATAAATAAAAGTCTTCCTTCTTTCTCTTCCTGTCTGCCTTCTCATCTTTGCCTTCATTTACTGCCTGCACTTTTACAAAAAAAAAAAAAAGCTAACCCAGAAACTTTTGCCTCCTGATATAAACACATAAGTATGTCATTTTTATCAAAATATTGAACCTAAAACTAACCAATTTATTGATCTACTACCAATTCACAAAAAAGTACAGGAGAAGGTGCGCCCTGGTGGCTTAGCAGTCTAGTATACCTGGAAGCAGTCTCACATACATCCCAAGGTCCCTGGTTCCAGACCTGGGCTCAGGGGAACAATCAACATGAACGACAAAATAAAAAAATAAATAAAAGCTCTTCTCCTCCTCTCTCTTCCTACCTGCTTGCTACCCTCCTTCATTCCTGCCTGTACCTTTCCATCAAAAAAAAAAAAGTACAGAAGAAAGAATATATTAGATGGCATCACAGGGAGACAATGAGCAAACTCCAGATGGCTGGAAACTACAGGACAAACAGCTCTACCAACAAATAAACTGTAAGAAGGGCAGGGGAGACAAAGGGGGAGAACCACAGAATAAAAGATTCTTAAGAGATATAACAATGAATTGGGACATATGAATCTTATTTGGATGATATTCAATCAAACTTAAAAAAAAATATGACAGTCCCTCAAACAGTTAAACATCTGTAGCATATGATCCAACAATCCTACTCCCAAGCATATGCCGAGAGAAATAAAACCCTACGTTTATCCAAACGTCTCTCACATCAAAGTTCACAAAAGCATTACTCATAATAGCCCCAAAGTGGAAACCACTCAAAGGTTCATCAACTGATAACTAGATAAATAAAATGTGGCATGTCCATGCCATGAAATAATATTAATAAAAATAGATGGAGAGCTGCACAGAGATGAATCTGGAAAACATTATGCTACATGATAAAGCTAGTTACAATTAACGATATATATTTTATTATTTCATTTACATGAAATACCCAGAAGAGGGAAATCTATAGACCAAAAAGTAAGTTGGTTGCTAAGGCTGGAGCTGGGAGTAGGCGCCTGGAGAGATGGACTGAGCAGCAGCGTTTAGGGTGTCAGTCAGTTAAGGGCCTTACGGCTTCTTTTGGGAGTAATGAAAATGTTAAAATCAGGGTGATGGATGCAAATACACTAAAAGCCATTGACTTGTACACTTTAAGTAGGTGAGCTGTATGGTCGTCAACGATATCTCAATAAGGCTGTTTTTAAAAGACAAAACTACAGGGAAAAAATTGAGACAACCAAAAAAATTTGACTACTGACAAGATATTTGATATTAAAGGATTACTGTGGGATGTTTTAGGTGTGATAATAGTTTCGACAGTTTTTTTTAAGTTTTATTCCCTTTCCTTTTTTAGAGATATATACTGAAATCTATAAATGAAATATTTCGGACTTGCTTCAAAATAATGGCTAGGCATGCCATAGGGGGAGGAAGAGGAAATAGATTGGTCACGACTTGTGCATTATTGAAGATGGATGATGAATATAAAGTAATTCATTACATTACTCTTTTCTATGTGTTTGAAAATTTCCAAAAATAAAGACCCTGAAGCCACAAGACAAGGAGTCTTGATCAGGCTCCACCTGACTCGTGGTGTGAACCCCTTTCTACTGGTCTCCTGATGAAAGATGAGGACAATACCTCTGCCTCATTCCATTCCAGAGGAAGACGACGACTAAGGCACCCTAGCAAGGGGCGAGGCTCCATTTTGCCAACAGCTGTCCAAAGAAGTTCCGCTCATCACACACAGGTGCTGAGAAACCTGGCTTGAAGCAATCAGGATCCCGCGTATGCAGAGAAATGGGAAATTTCTGTCATAGAAGGAAATCAGTCTTCCAATCCCTAGTCAGTACCCCAAGAGCAATGTAAGATATTCCCAATTCAAAGAGGCCCAGAAGAGAAAGACTTAGAGTGGGAAGGGACGCGACTTCTTCATTCTACTCGCACCGGTTCATCACTACTTTTCAATCCCCCTCCCACTGATTCCTTTTCCAAAACTGAAGCTGGAGGCGGGGACAGACAGGAGGGTGAGCACCCGGGTTCCCAAAAGGAAGGAGGTTGAAAATTCAAGATTAGTCCGTCAGGAAGAGAAGCCCAGAGCTCTTCTCCGAGCTCCCCCTTACCGACTCGAGCGCGTCTTCGAGCTGCAGGTCGTTTGGACGCCGGCGGGGGAGAAGCGGGAGGCGGGGCTACGGCCCCAGAGCCAATGAGCTACGGCGTGGAGGCCGCGCCCCCAGCCCCCACTCTCAAGGGGAGCAGCCGGAGATTTCAAAGACGCTGGGGCTCCACGTTTTCCAGTCACCAGGCCCACCCCAAGAGTCCCACTCGCCAACGCTTACGAGCATCTTTTTCTTCCTTTGTCGTAGAAATGTACGCAGGATCAGCCCCCTGTGGGCCCTAAGTTATTCAAATTCCTAGAATTCCTGAGCATTTAGGGGAAACCCATTCCCTGGATCTTCAGAATCTCAACCACTTGCACCTACAGCCCCTATCTCCAGTCGTTAACCGATCTCTTCACCTTTTAGGAAGCACTGCTTAGTTGTGGAATCACCGCTCCTGTAAGTTCTGAGAGACCCATTCAAGTAACATCCTTTAGGCAAATTCACTTGTCTTAGCCCCGTGGAAAAACCAACAGTGCCTTTTACCAAGCAGCTGCAACTATGGGACCTTGGTGGGCTCAGCTATAGTTTGGTAGTTCCCCAAACTGCCGTATGCGACTATTAGATGTACTTAGCCCATAAGTCTTGGAACTTTTCCAAAAATAATTTTTAGGCCCATGATAGGAACCCATGTCCCATTAGCAGGTACATGAATATCTTTTCCATTTTTTGTAGAACCTTGGCTGAAGGCCAGGCCCAGGGTCAAGCAAATCAAACTTCTAAATTTGCCACAGCAAGAAGAGGGCAGGACCTTCGACCCGCAAACGAATCTCGACTGAGCATCTCAAATATTTATAGGGAAAGGAAAAAAAAATCTGCTCACACCAGTGCTTGGAGACCCAGCGGACTGATTTATTTATTAAGTGTTACTCCCCCTGGAGCTGGGCAGACCAGAAGCAGCTTTGGTCAGCATCACCGCGGTGTATAGAATGGATGTGTGTACACAATGAGGAAGCAGGTGGGGAAAACACAGTGACAGTGGAAATTAGGGAAGCTGGGGCGGGGGAGCTGCAAAGCCAAGCCCCATGGGCCCCCCAAATAATGCTCCTACCCTTGGGAATCAAGGAAGTCAGTGTCTAGGCACAGCCAGAGTTGCCTGCTAGATCTGTTTTGAGGCGAGTGATGGGTGTCAAGCTATATGAATTTAGGGAGTTAGACGACAGGCTGATGAACAATTTGATGATTCCCTTATAGGTTTTCCTCCTTTTGGCCCTTTTCAGTGGGCATTTGTTGGGCACTTAAAGGGAGGGATTTGGAGGATATCATAGCTGAAGCTGGGAGTGTTAAGGGAATCCCACGGATGAGGCAGTACACAAAGTATGCGGGGATGGGGAGTATGACAGTGAGAAAAAGCACAGTAATTTCAAGCAGCACCCGTGGTGGGTATTGTTGAAGCACCTCTTTTGACTGTGGAGAGATGGGGAACAGGTTCAGAACACTGAAGGGACTCCCAGAGGGGAAGGTTTGTGAAAAGGAAGGGTGGGGGGGAACCAGGCAGAGGACTAAAGAGTCTTCAAGGAGTCAGTAAATGAGATGATCGGGTCATTAGGCCAAGAACAGGCTGAAAGATCTACTCCCCGCCCTTCAGGAAGGTGGGGGTCCAGGAGAAGGGACTCACGGTGCTAGAGTTCCAGGCCAAGTATGTGATGGGCTTCAGACACAGATGAATCAGGGTGCTCGCAAATAGTAGAGTCAGATAGCACCACAGCCAGTGGTAGATGGGGGACAAGGAGTAACTCCACAGGACTGCCAAGTCTGCAAGGAACCTGGAAGGAAGGTCCTTAAGAATGTAAGTTGGGCCTTATCCAGTCTTGGGGGACAGGGGCAGCCCAACCTTATCATTTTTCAAATATTCTGCCTCACCTCCAAACTCCTGCCTCAGTTCAAGCCTCATCTTCTCCCCAGTCATTCTTCCATCACAACCCATTAAAAGTTTTCAAACACTGCACAAGAACCTTTCCTGAGTACCCAATGCCTTCATCTAACGGCAAAGTCTGTTTCATTCACCCCATGAAGATCAAAGTGTTGGGGATGTGCCAGGGATTCTGCTAAGTGATGAGCATTCAGCAGGGAACAAGAGAAGGGAAACACTCAACCCTCAGGGAATTGATCTGTTTTTCACAATCCACCTGAGCCTTCTGCCCTTGAATTATACCATTGATATGTCCATATACCAGTCTGGCAAAAAGTCAGACACAGGAGCTGTTTGTATTCAGTTTGCATTTTCCACTCTTCACCCCACAGTTGTGTCTACTAGGTCCTAGTCCCTGATTATCTTGTTCCCACTTCCCTGAAAAATTAAATCACAGCTCACAACCTCTGCTACTCTAGCCCAAGTCATTGTTAGCTATCATTTGGAATATTTCAATGACTCCCAACCACTCTGCTTGCTTTATTCTTGATTCCTAATAATCTATTCTCAACACAGCAATCATAGGTCTTTAAAAAAAAAATACCCTTACTCAAGTCCCTGCAATACCACCGCTCTCATTCTACATAAAAAGCCAAGTACTACCATGGCCTAAAAGGCTTTGTATAATCTCTCATTACCTTTCTGACCTCATCGCTAACATTCTAATCCAACTTCTCTGATCTCCTTGCTCCTCAAAAACTCCAGGCTTTGAAGCACAAAACAGGTACATCCTGGTAGAGCAGGGCTTGGACACAGTCCCATGGGCCAGTGGAACAACCAGAATCAATAACTAAATGTTCCTTCCTCCTCTTTTCCTGCCTGTCTGCCTGCCTGCCTGCCTGCCTCTGCTCACCTTCATTCCTGCCTATATAGTTTGTTAGGAAAAAAAAAAATTCCTCTAGGCATGGTGCTTCCTCCTGCCTTGGTACTTATTTCCTCTGCTTATAAGTCTTTCTCAAAACTCTGTCATGGCTCTCTCCGTTTCACTCAGGAATCTGTTCATATCTGCTCTAAATTATCACCCACATATACTCCTGTTCTTGATCACCTTACCCTTTGATTTTATCCTGCCAATGGTTACCATGTGACATCTTTCTTCATTCGTATGTATAAAATTTTAAGTCCCTGAGGACAGGGATGCCTGTCTAAGTCTGCATTGCCAGTGGTATGACCATTCAGTAGAGGTATGAACTGAATGAATGGACGGATGTAAAGAAGGCCCTCCGAAGACCTTGGAGTTAAGGGTCCCTCCATCCCTCTCGCTGAGTGAGAACAGAGGCAACAAGAAAGGGGTCAACCTTCCCTAGAGACTCAAGCAAATCACCTCCTGGCTCCATAGACCCAGGCCACAGCCATGTTTTCAAGCATGATGATGATGATGATTATGGGGAGGATTGTCCAGTGGCCACTCAACAGTTTGATGTAGTAGTTGCCTGAAGGTCGAGTGAAGAAGAGGCCACACAGGAACATGAGCACAAAGACAATCACTGGAGGAAACACTGGATCTGGATCAAGGTCAGAGGTTTAGCTCCGTGAGGACTAAACTAAACACTATGTCCACGGTGAGGACACAGACCAGGGCTGGATAAGAATCCACTGAAGTCAGGGTCATTTGTGGGAGTGAAGCCATCAGTACCTGTAAACAGTTTCCTATATTTCCTGCAATGATCAAAAGTATCCAGGAGTGGCGTGAAGATGCCGTGCATGAGCCCTATTAAGTTGTTCAGCTCCAGGGCCAGCAAGAGGATGAAGAAGAGACTGGACCACAAGAGAGACCCAGGAGTGAATGACATGGCTTCAATAAAGGCCATGAATGCAAAGCTCGGGGCCTCATTAACCTGTTAAGGGGAGAAATGGTAGGAGTTACAATGTCCTTGAACTTAAAAAAAAATACAAAGATGCATTTGGAAACTGGGTAACTTTTCCTGGAAAACTCACTACAACCAAATCTCCACACCAACCCTCTGATATGGGAAAGCCAATCCATCAAGCATTATCCGTGAAAGGGCATCCAACAAGCTATATAGTTCTTTTGTTTTACCAGGGCTGCAAATTATCCTGGCGCTTCTGCAACTTTTTTCTGGTGCTAATAAAAGTTAAATTTCTGTTTTGCAGAAGGTTTTGAGAAATTCTAGGCTCCACTCACCTATATTTACTAACCTTCAGAAACTCCTTTTCTTTGTTACACTCAGGCACTTTGCTGAGGACCAGGCTCTTGATGGGCTGGGTTAGGGTGTTGAACCAGGAAGTATAGGTGAAGGTTGGGTTATCTTGCAAGTCTCTGGGGGGAATGGCCTCAGGAGGCAGCTTCCCCAGGGTGACCAGCTCCATAATTGTTTTAGCATTCCTGGGAATAAGGAGTTGACTCACATAGAACCATTTGGCTTCTAGAAGACTAGCTCCTTTCTTTCTTATCCTCCAGATGAAAAAGGACAACACTAGCCTAGCATTACTGATCTGAGTTAAGGGAGACCCTGTGATGAAACCTAGGAGGCACCCAACTTCAGGATCATGGATCTGTGAGAATTTATGACCCGGAGGACCCTAAGGGAAACCTTTCCATTAGTGTTCTTGGGGACTCTGGGGTGCCTGCAAGGGTAGTGAAGTCTCTCATTCACTGCCCATTACCTCTCTTCCTTTCCTCCCCTTGTAGAAAGTTGACCTTTTAAGCTTTGCATTGGAGAATGTCAGGGATACATTCTTACTTCAATTACAAAATTTATGTTAAAAATGTATAATACCTTCAAAATAAATATTAAAGAATGTCAACAGAGAACCATTTACTTAAACTGTCTTGTGCTGAGAGCACCCTGGTGGCCCAGCAGTCTAGTGCACCCTAGGAGCTGTCGCACATACGTCCCAAGGCCTGGGTGCAAGACCTGGGGCTGTGGGGAAACAACCAAGATGAACAACTAATTAAAACAAATAAAATGCTTCCTTTTCCTCTCTTCCTGCTTGCCTGCCTACTTGCCTTCATTCCTGCCCACATCTTTTAAAAAATTACCATGTGCATAAGGCTCCCATCGTTGTGCTATGTGAGACACTGCGACTTGGACCTTTTGATCTGAGCCCTATTCGCCTCTCGGTTTCTAGACTTATCTTTCCTCCATGACCCTCTGCACACTTCACATTCCGGTCAGACCTAACCACCAACAGTTCCGAGGCCTGCCATGCCCTCTCATGCCCAAGACTGACACCACCCACCATCATTCTTCAACAGACTAATCCCTACAGAGCCTTAAAATTTTAGCTCATTGAATTAAAGTTAAAATTTTAGCTCATTGAACTAAAGAACTTCAATGGAGAAGGCCAGCCAGAACTTAATGATGGAAACAAAGCTCAAGCCACAGAAAAATAAATATAGTTTGATTACATTTAGAAAATAAAATACTACATGTTCTGCTGTTAAGAGGCAAGTTAAATATTTGAACCAACCTTCACATTGGAAATAATAAAAAGTCTGGAAGATAGGTTTTAATCTTCTTAAAGGATAAAAATATTGACAAGTTAATAATGAATTATTAGACAAAAAGCAGTGGGGAAAGAGTTACTTCCAAAGTAACTTTGCCTCAAAAGTATAGATCAAATATTGCCAATTGTACCTACAATTCCCAATTTCAAGACCTTTAAAGAATAAAGCAGACTGGGGGTCAGATATAAAGCACCAGAGCCCATGCAAAGTAAATATCAGAATAAAAAGTCTTCCCCTAAATCTCATACTTCAGTATAAAAGTGAACCAAAAGCTTACACCCAATCCTTCCTTAGATCAGAAAATGTAAGAAGAGTTGCTTCATAAGTAAAACAAGGGGAAATTTTAAAAGTTTTTGCCATATTGTAAGATCAGGTCATTCCAGCCCAAATATTTGACCCTCATTGTCTCAAAAGCTCAAATCAAGAACTGAGTTCAAATAGTCTCTTTCTAATGTCCCTATTTATCAGGTAAAAACAAAAGTCCTACCTGGGTGAACGCGACTTCACCTTAAGCCTTAAAGAATTTTTACAAATAATGGTCAAATAAATAGGACAGAAGCAATCAAGCACACAGAAGCAAGACATCATGAGCAAAGGCTCAGAAACGACATAGCAAACAAACCCTGAAGCTACTTCCAAATATTGGTTACTAAATACTATAATGCAACGCTTAAATACCAGAAGATGCACTTAGAAATA